>CALZFC010000006.1:3672500-3905000 GCA_945643635.1 Allodiplogaster sudhausi | reverse complement strand
TTAAAAAAGAAGAAGAAGTTACCTCAAAATATTCATATAAAAATTTTGAAACGTATAATTAAAATCTATGTCGTATAAAAAATTTGAAGTGAATTTGCATAAAGTTGTGGAGATCGGGCTTAGACACTAAACGAGATTCGTAGATGATTGAGGAACGTTTAGCCATCTATCAGAGTCATGTGTTCAAAAAGAGAGCTACAGGGGAAGAATTGCATTTAGCAAAAAAGTATACTTTACTTTCACTTCTATTCGGCGCGATTGTCAGCTGGAAAGCGCATTGGAAGTGGCATTTATGGCAGGCAGGGTGCAATTTGAATCAGAAATGAAGAAACGTCTATTTATTCATTCGAAGACAGCATCCATGGTTTGGATGTCCCCTCTGTCGTATTACGCGTTCTTCAGGGATCTGTCGCTATGTGGTTTATTTTTGTACAGATAAAAGTTGACGAGAGTCGAAGTCCAGAAAAGGGAACCGTCCGGCCGGGAATATCGGGTCAGTCGAATCATAAATCCTGCAGAGAGATATGTAGAGAGAAAGTGAGAGAGCGAGTAGGAGAGAGAGGGAGAGGTAGAATGTGAGAGTGAGAGAGGGGGCAAAGTTGGTATCGCTTTGCTTTTTTTTTAAAGTAAACTGTGCAATACTGTTTGACTTGATCCAGTGATTTTAACGTGCTGATTTCTACTAATGTGGAATGCATTATCAGAGCACCGTTTTATAGGGGATTCTTTATTTATCAGTACAAATAAATAATCGTAAAAGAACGGCTCACACCAGCAGAAGGAGCGGGCAGCGCGCGTCAGCTCCGTCGTGTCCAGACGTGCCCGGCTGTCGATCGGCACCGTTGTCGCCGTTCTTGCCCGCCGGGCCGGGCGGGCAAGCAGCCGACTGGCCGTAGCCGCAGTACGCCTTGGCGCCTACAAATTTATTTATTTATTCATTTATTATAACTGAATTGTCTCAAAAATGTATTTAATATTAGCGCATTCTCTCATTAAAATACGCTTTCATAATGAAATTTGACTATATAATCTT
Source organism: Allodiplogaster sudhausi (assembly GCA_945643635.1). Classification (NCBI taxonomy): domain Eukaryota; kingdom Metazoa; phylum Nematoda; class Chromadorea; order Rhabditida; family Diplogasteridae; genus Allodiplogaster; species Allodiplogaster sudhausi. The sequence goes on along the minus strand of CALZFC010000006.1, from coordinate 3,903,967 downwards.
TTCTAACCTACATACATACATAAACGGACATCTACAAGGTTCACCCAAGCGTATATAGCAACAGGCTCGATTTTCCGCTAATTTAAAAGATTCCCTGCTATAAAAACCGGCGGGTCGGTGTTCTTTGGGCAAAGAAACTAACACATGTAAGTAAATTCTACTATATATAAGCTAAATTGAACATGATTATTTAGTTAAATTTTAAGACATGTTCTTAAAGCATAGAAGCAAAGAAGTTGAAGATAATTATAACTTTGATTTTTGAATTTTTTTATTTGCATGTTATTTTTTAACATAAAATATACAATTCATATATGCATTAAAAGTTTTATTACGCAAAAAATTCCAATGTGCCCTGAATTTTTGAACAAAACTACAATGTTCATACAAAAATATCTACATATGACGCGATTTGCGAGAGTATCAAAATTGCCGGGGACCCGGCAATATTAGATTTCACTCAAAAGCTCTTTATAGGTACTTTTTAACACGGCGAAACGATTGGAATGGGTCCGGGAGTCTGAAAACGCCATTTTGGCGAGTTGTGCGAGTTTTAAAATTCGAGTGCTCGGAGAGACATGCCGAGATGGTCGCACATTCGCGTTCGCAGTTTCGCACAGAATAAAGCAATATTCGTGAACTTTTTTTCATAAATAGAAAAGATATTGCTTTATAAAGCTGCTAAAGTAGAATTTAAAAATATTTAGTTTTATGGTCTTAGCGGCCTCAAGACTTTGGAGAGGCGCCATTCTCTTATATGGAAAAAAGTCATGGGTTTTCTATCTTAAGTTGTAGAGCAAAACATTATCTTTCCAATGAGCTATAGTATGCCAAATACCGACGAGCTTTTTTATGTTTCCCAATCATAAAACTGTTGAAATACGCTCGGTTCAGTGCCTTGGCATCGGCTTGCACTTTGTTTAGGCATTAGCCACGCCGAAAACGCAACACAAGCGATATACGGCATGAAGGTAGTCTAGGAAATGTATGCAGGAGTTATGTAACTGTTTAAATAAAATTAAAATGTAAACAAATTTATTAACTGCCGGGCAAAAGAGTTCGCTCGCGCGGGGCGCCGAACCCGGGACCTTTGTATTGCGATCCCAAGTCATTCGCACCACACTAAATCTTCCCTAGCAAAGGAGGCAATGCCATTCTTCTTAACCTGCCCGGTGCATAGGTCAAAGAATCGCTGAACACGCGTATTCAACAGTTTTATGATTGGGAAACATAAAAAAGCTCATCGGTATTTGGCATACTATATCTCATTAGAAAGATAATTTTTTTGTTCTACAACTTAAGATAGAAAACAAATGACTTTTTTCCATATAAGAGAATGGCGCCTCTCCAAAGCCTTGAAGCCGCTGAGACAATAAAAGTGAATATTTTTAAATTCTACTTTAGCAGCTTTATAAAGCATTATCTTGTCTATTTATGAAAAAAAAGTTCACGAATATGGCTTTATTCTGTGCGAAACTGCGAACGCGAATGTGCGACCATCACGGCATTTCTCTCCGAGCACTCGAATTTTAAATCTCGCACAACTCGCCAAAATGACGTTTTCAGACTCCCGGACCCATTCCAATCGTTTCGCCGTGCTACAAAGTACCTATAAAGATCTTTTGAGCAAAATCTAATTTGCCGGGTCCCCGGCTCTTTGACCTTCTTACGATTCTCTCGCAAATCGCGTCATATGTATTTTTTTTCAGTCACTCGTCAAAGGCAAGTCTGTGCATGCTGCGGTGGTTCTCAGTGTAGTGCTAATCATAAAATTTCTCAGGAATTTTTCACAACGATGCGTGGAAGTTTTCTACCCTAGTGATTTCAGTATATAGAAAAATTAAATGACGAAAGACTGATTATATAAAAATAGTTAACCTTATAAATAAGTGAATATGCTATTACTAACACTAAAGCGAGGGCTGCAGACGGCAATCACTCTGGGACCACCAGGGAACGCCCTTGAGGGAAGGATGTAAAGTACGCTACATCAGTAGCTATTTTAAAAACTTCACCAATTATTACATTGACGTCGAATTTCCTATTAGACGTCTAATATGTTCTTCCATGATCGTATTGTCAGTATTCATTCGGTTATCAATTTACTCAGTTTAATATTCTACTTCTCATATCAGTAAAATAAAGGGAAAGAATTCGCTCATTGATGGAAACGATTTTTATTCTCTACAATTATTTACATACATATATTTTCCGAGTGCTCCAAACTGTTTTCACTTTAGACCACGGATCTCCCCCTGGCATTTCTTCTACCCTGTTGTCTTCAAATAAGCAATAATCATTCAGAATCTGGAATCTATGAAGCGTAGTTGTAATAACCGTCTATGCGGACTCTTGTCTCATTGTCAATGCATTGCCCCATCTAACATAATCTATTCTCAAGAAAAAGTTTAATTCTTACTCGCCGACCAAAGAGAATCTAATATCAGTGGGTGCGTTTTTTTGTTCATTTATATAGCGATCGGGTTATGCTTATGGATCGAAGAATGCGCTTGCACGGTGTTATTGTTTACATTGGATCATGTTCTAGCGCAATGAAAAGTGAGTGCGAGACGCTTAATTCTTACGAAAGAGGCATATGTTGTAGCAAATTTCAAGCACTTTAAGAATATATAGGAGCGGTTGTGGGGAAATGAACGTAAAGTGCATAATTTGGCAAAAAACGGACCTCGAAAATGCTTAGGGCCGCCTTTTAGGGCCAAAATGAAATTTTATGAAAACATCATCAACATGAAAATTAAAGCCCCTTAAAAAAGCTATCCAATGATACCTCGATGGTTGTCTAATAATGTGTTTTAAGCGAGTTATGACCAATCGAATTTATAAGATTACGGTACTGGGTCTCGCGCGGAAAATTTTTTTTCGCCTTTGAAATACAGCCTGTTGTGTTCACCACGTCGAGTTGTATACTATAATCAATTTTGGTTAAGAAATTCGAAAAAAGAATTCCTAGGGCAGGTCATAATAGGGCCCTGCTCGAGTCTTACTGACATCCTCTCTTAACTCTATCTCTCTCCCTCTCTCCTTCTCTCTCTCTCTCTTTCATCTCTCTCCTTCTCTCTCTCTCTCTCCTTCTCTCTTTTTCATCTCTCTCCTTCTCTCTCTCTCTTTCATCTCTCTCCTTTTCTCTCTCTCTCTCTCTCTCTTTCATCTCTCTCTCCTTCGTTTTCTCTCGCTCAATCGATATGTAACAAAGCCTCTCACAATCAGCAAGAGTCTGCGCTTCATCACTGCCTTGATGTGCCCACTACCAATTTCTCTTCTTACCTTCACAATAACAGAGTGCTTCATGCGATTTTACAATAAAGTCGGCAAGTGTGAATGCTCACAGTTTTCGCTGACCGGTGGTTCGCACTCCGACTTCAATCAGATATGAATGGTGTAAGTAAGCACTTTGATACCACGTTGATATCCTCCTTGCATGCTATTCTGCAATTGGCACAAACTCACTGCACGAAGAGTGCGAATAGCTAGGGAAATTTGAAACTAATCATTATTTGGAATAAAAACAGCGTTGAAACTGATAAACGATCACATAATGACACCAATCGATTTTATTCAGTTTCTCATTCATAACCCACATGCATGCACATAATCTTTTTAGTGATCGCAATCTTTAAAGGAGCCAAAAACTTTTAATTTTGAATTCTCATCTTGTTGCCTGACACGCAAAAACGAGAGTATGCGATTTACAATGAGAGAGAGAGAGAGAGACGGGACTGCAACGGTCACGAAAATTAGAACAGGTTGCGATTGGGACATGATTTGCACTTTTTATTTCCATCAAAATGCTTGTTTTAATTCACGTCTACATGTCACTTCGTGAGAAGTTAAAAAAAACTTTGATTGTGAGTCATCTAATTGGTAGTAGATAGTACCATATACCGGATCATAATTCTGTTTCCAGGTGCCCGGATCCGGTTAATAGCGCACAGGTGCTTTTATGTGAGAGTCATCTCATAAAGACACCACCGATACTGCTTACTTTGCTACTTGAAAGATATCATTTTCCTCGGCCAAAGAATCTATGTATGTACACATTAGCAAATCAATCCAGATTCGTAAGCAACTTTACAAGGACTAGAATAAGGTTGTTTGCGAATCAACATATTAGAGACATAACCACCGAGCCTGAATAAATTTTAATGCTAGCTTGCAAATGTTCGATTCAACTAGCGGAGAGATAAGGCGCATGCTGCTTGGCACAATCTTATCTTTTTAGATTTCTCGTTTTCTGTCTTCCCACTCTCTATTCTTTTCTCTTCGATCTCTCTCTCTCTCTTTCTCTCTTTCTCTCCCGCTCTCTCTCTCTCTTTCTCTCTCTTATCTTCTCTCTCATCTCTTATCACTCTGTCGTTCCCTTCCAATATCGCTTGAATGGCGCACTCTTAGTTCGAATGCATAACTTCCAATGGCGCTCCTGGCTTTTTGACTAGTTTTCAATTTCACTTTTCACCTTTTATGTTTTCCTTAACATTTAATATAATCCTATAAATATCTCAATCCTTATTATTGTTTATTACTAGAAGTAAACCATGAAGATCTTTCTTCTAACCGGGGACGATGCTAAGCATCAGCAGAAGCAGCATGAGGTCTTGATTGAATCTTCAGATGACGTTTATGAGACAACGGTAAGGTTTTTTTTATTGAAAAAAGCCTACTCTTTTATCTTAATAAAAATCTATTACTGTATATTGGACGTCTTTTCATTAGAGTATTGAAAATGAATTGTTTTCAATAATCTTAAGAATTCCAGGTATACAACTTAATTTATGTATAAATAAAAAGCCAATAAAAAAAATCACCAATTTCCGGTCCAAACACCTCCGGGACACATTTTTTTTATTCTATAATTTCCGGTCCAACAAACGCCGAACCGCAACGCGTCGTGTCACGCGTCGCGGCGCCATCGCTGCGATGCGCGTGTCGTCGTGACGATCTGCGGCCTGTTCGCATGCCTCCTCGTGCTGCTCCACTTTAGAGGCATCTTCTTGTCGCGTTTGAGTGGTGAAGAGGCGGCGCAGAATGATGCATGGCATGCCTTTCAACGTTTCGTGCAAATGTTCGTTGATCTCCTTTTCTTTTTTGTCGCCGCTAGACACTCTTTTTCTCAGTCAGAGCTTGCAGCTCTGAGAGAAAGAGTGTTATTTATCCGTTCCCTTGGATTTGTTCGTTGAGTGTTCTCTGCCAAAATGTATTTTTTTTCTGCTTTTTGTTCCCGCTCTTTAATACTTATAAACTGTCGTCGTCCATAAACAATTAATTAATCAAGCGCAATCAATTTTTCTACTTTTTTCTTTACAATTGACTCAAGCAATTTTAATATTATGAATAAAGGAAAAAAAGCCTTTTATTTCTCGCGCTCAACAGATATGAGAAGACGTATCCGTCTGCTGTAGAGCGCGATCGCCGCTTCTCAATCTTCGCACGGAATCTTGTCGATCTCGATGAGGAGCGACGGAAGCAGCCGGATGTCTCCTTTGACTTGTATCCCTGGATGGATCGGACGACCAGCGAGATTCGCAGCAAGGTTCTCATTGTCAGAGTCCAATGTCGTGTACATATTTAAAGCAGCTCTAAAAAACAACTCAAACTTTGAATCATTATTATTTTTTTTAGCATATCGGGAGCTACCGTATTTTCTCTATTAGTACTTTTTTTCATTTTTATTTTCAATACTCTTGCGGATTTTTTCAATGATCTTTTCAAGGAGGGGGGGGGAGTACTATTAGAGGGGTGGGGCGGGGGGGGGGGGGGGTTCACATAGACGTAGGGGTTCTAAAAGAGAAAATACTGTAAACTATAGAATAGTTTGGTCGTCGACCCAGTCATCATTAAGTCAACGACCTATGGTATATATAAATAGTTCAGCATTATAGTGCGGCTACTATCTGCGCTGTGTGTAATAGATCTCGTCTTTGACACGATTCAAATTTGTATGATGTGGAGAGTACGCAACTATTCGAAATGCCACATTAGTTGTTAGGGCTATTTGATCGCCAGAAAACAGCCGGTATGCCCTTCATTCGCTGTTCAATTCCATTTTCCACTTATCATTATGACTGTAAAGATATTAATTCTAAGTATGATAGTCTAGCAAAAAAATTGACTACAATGCATAAACAATGTAAGTCAATAAATTGAAAAATTAATAATTAAGAAAAAAAATTTAATAATTAATTAATTAAATACATACATAAATATGTAAATACATATACTCCCCAGCTCTTTCTCTACGTCGACGGCGACAGGCCGATGCCAGCGAAGCCCGAGGGCCACGCGCCGCCCTTTGACGGCTTCGACGAACGCGTTGCACGGCCCGCCGCGCACTCCTTGCGAGACAAGAGCACGCCGGCTAAGGACCAAGGCGGGAAATTTGAATTTAAAAATTCGTGGCGGGAAATTTGAATTTTATTTAAGTTTAAAATTTATTTTCGCAATATAGTTTTCACTAGAGATAGAGAGGTGATGGACTTACAGAATTAGTGGGCTTTATATGGTAAAAGTTGTAATGAAGATTGTAATAAAACATAAAACTGGTCCTCTCTCTCACATTCTCACTCACTCTTTTCTTATTTCTCAATGATCCTTTAAACCCGGTGGATTAAAGTGAGTGAGAAAACATATGTATGGGAGTAGGTTAATATTCTCGCTTTTGCTGTCATCAGAGCGGAACCAATGTATATGTAGTTGAATGCAAAAATGTACATATGCAAATAGTCTCTCTCCATCAGGTCTGTGCGGTTTATTTTCACTATTGTACTTTTTCTATAAACAAAAAAAGTAAATTATAAAATAAAAAAAACAGCCTTTCTCATTGTCAGGCCAATACAAACAAGGAAATATAAAATGCAAAAAAAAAAACATAAATATCCATTCATGGTCAGGCCAGTGCGGCTCATGCTGGGCGTTCGCGGTGGTCGCGTCGGTGGAGACGGCGGTGGCCATCAAGAAGGGCGGCGCGCCTCCGCGACTCTCCGAGCAAGAACTCGTCGACTGCGATACGCGCAATATGGGATGTAATGGAGGCGTGCGGCAGTATGCCATGAAGTTGGAGAGAGAGAGAAGGAGAGAGAGAGGGGAAGAGAAGTTGGAGAGAGAGGGGGAGAGAGAGAGAGAGAGAAGTTGGATAGAGACAGTGGCCTTGTTTTCGCTTTTCATTTTCCATATCTCCTTCTCTGTCTCTCTAGGCTTTATACTATCTCCCATGCCTGTTCAGTTTCGTGATGCGCAACGGCCTGGTCGACGAGGCCAAGTACCCCTACGTTGCCAAGCGCCATCCGGAGTGCGCGCTCACGAAGAATGACGTCAGAATAAAAAACTCTCCCTTTCTCTCGCCTGTATCTCTCATTCTCTCTCTCCCTTTTTCTCCCTTTCCCTTTCTCTCTCTCTCTCTCCATCGCGCTGTAACTCTTTCTCTCTTCTTTTTCTTTTATCTCTCTCTCTCTCTCGCTGTATTCCTCGTTTTCTCTCTTTTTCTCCAATTCTCGCCTTTCTCGCTCTCTCTCTCTCTCTCTCTCTCTCTCTCTCTCTATCTCTCTTCCTCTCGCGCTCGCTCTCTCGTCTCTCCATTTCTTTCTCTCTCTCTCTCTCTCGCACTCTCTCACACCCTTGCAGACCCGAGTGTACATCACCGACTTCCGTAACCTGGCTCCGAACGAAGAGACAATGGCTGACTGGGTTTTCAAGACGGGGCCTCTTACTTTTGGTTTCTTTTTTTTATATACACTTTTTTTTAATTTTGAACTATTTTGGAAGAAGAAACAGAACTGCCTTATTGTTAGATATTGGCACTTATTTGATCAATATAGATACATACATATTTATGTTACATTTTCAAAGTTTTAATAGTTTACTTTTTAAGACTTAAATTTTTTCTAGTATTATGAGTTATGCAAAAAAAGAAACCCTTATTAGGAATGAACGTGACGAAGGGAATGTACGGCTATCGATCGGGAATCTTCACGCCGGGCGAGCACGACTGTCAACAGGGATCGGACGGGTCACACGCACTCACCATCATGGGATATGGCAGCGAGGGAGGAAAGGTAAGGGGAGACTGGAGAGAGAGAGGAAAGAAAGAGGGAGAGGGAGAGAGGGGGGGTTGAGAGAAAGGGAGAGAGGAGAGAAAGAGAGAGAGAGAGAGAGAGAGAGAGAGAGAGAGAGAGAAAGAGGGGGAGAGGGATGAATTTCATCATTTAAATTAAATGATGCTCCTTTCCCAGGACTACTGGCTGGTGAAGAACTCGTGGGGCTCATTCTGGGGCGATCAGGGCTTCTTCAAACTGGCGCGTGGCGTCAACTCGTGCGGCATGGCCAATAATGTCGTCGCGCCGATTCTTTAAACTGAAAAGAGCGGGACATTTAAATGAGCTAAACTTCTAGGAAATTTATTTAAACAATTTTTTATAGCTATACAACACATCCCTAAATTTGAAATGCTGCTAACTGTTCAATTTTTAGGATTTATACTAATTTAAAATAAATATTTTAATGGTTCTCATATGGATGCAAATTTTCTGCCAATTAATTCAACCCTGCGTTATTATTACTGTGCATTTTGGAATAAATGAAATTTTTCAAACAAATTAATTATCCATATCTTCTACAGTGTTTCAATTGAGAATGCTAGCCTTTATTATAGCTTATAGAATGAGGTTACCAAGAATTCCCGCTATACAAACAACTCAAGGTGGCATTACTTTCAGTTATAATGATTATGGTATAGTGAATAAATAAAAATGCGAGTGAAAGAGCTATTCCTGCTGTTTTGTTGCATCTCAAATAGCCTTAACAGATCGTGTGCATTTCTAATTGTTGCTCAACGAATCGGTATCTTGAGATTAACAAATAATAATTGCGTTACTTAACATTTACCCAATTAAAATCCAATCAAAGACTATATCTACATATGTAGGTCGTCGTCCTGACGATAAGTGAGTCTAGAACTCGATTTAAAAAAGTTGGTTTAGTGCATTCCATGGCACTCTTGTCTTGCGAATAGCTTAAAGGAGCCAAAACCCACTCTTGAATTCGCGCCATTTTCCCTGACACAAGAGACGCCGAGAATTCGTCGCTGGGATCTCGCAACTGGGCTGCTTTTAACAATATTTGTCAGCTTTTCTTGTATATGCTTTTTTAGTGCACAAATAATAGATTGAATCGTGTGTTTTGACAAGCACGACGATAAAAAAAAAGCCAATCATAAGGGGATGTTTGTTGTTGTTGTTTGTTGTTGTTGTTGTTGTTGTTGTTGTTGTTGTTGTTGTTGTTGTTGTTGTTGTTGTTGTTGTTGTTGTTGTTGTTGTTGTTGTTGTTGTTGTTGTTGTTGTTGTTGTTGTTGTTGTTGTTGTTATTGTTGTTGTTGTTGTTGTTGTTGTTGTTGTTGTTGTTGTTGTTGTTGTTGTTGTTGTTGTTGTTGTTGTTGTTGTTGTTGTTGTTGTTGTTGTTGTTGTTGTTGTTGTTGTTGTTGTTGTTGTTGTTGTTGTTGTTGTTGTTGTTGTTGTTGTTGTTGTTGTTGTTGTTGTTGTTGTTGTTGTTGTTGTTGTTGTTGTTGTTGTTGTTGTTGTTGTTGTTGTTGTTGTTGTTGTTGTTGTTGTTGTTGTTGTTGTTGTTGTTGTTGTGGAATCTCATGCAGTTACACTACCAACATGAGCGTGTGATAGGCAGGCATTCTTGTCTGGTTTGTCAATAATCACATTCTAACTAATTCTATGATCAAAACAGAGTGCAGAGTGCACTTATAGTTCGACTGCCAATTTTACGATGACCTTATTTTGAATGGGACATTGTCTGATGTGATGGGACATTTAACACGTCAACCATTCTTCGGAGAAATATGAGCGATCGATGCCGTAGAAAAGTGAGTCAGCACTCCGAGTAGTTTGATTTTTTTTTTGCACAGTCTTGATTCGAATACCTGTGAACAGCCTGGCGAAAGTGAGAGTCTATAAAGTAAAATAAGTAAGGCCGTTTCCTCTACTTTACCGAATATAATTTATACAATTTAAATTTTGCCATCAATAATCAAAAAAGTTATCCGACTAAAATAAATTTCATTTCTTTTACTTATTGTTTAGGTCTGTTCTCTTCAGCGCTATCTCGTGTGCTAAATTCAGTGCTATATGCTTAATTTAATTTTTTAAAAAGATTTATTTTTGTCATGTAATCACTCAATTTCTCTGGTTACTGTCTCTTCAAGTACGAGAACAATTTAAAACAATGTCTCTTGCAGTGCAATAGTATGAGAGTGCGAAGGGCCTCAAATATTTTTTTTTGTGATTGCCTTTTTCTAAATGGAATCTACATAAATTCATTGGCAAAATAAATTAATATATATTTTTTTAAATTTAAGTTTTAGCTATTATAAAGTAATTGATTTTGAAATTGAATTTTAAATTTCCCGCTCTCTGCAACTACGCCAAGACGTAGTATCTGTCAGCTAGCGACTTCTCAATCTTCGCCAAGCATCTCGTGGATCTCAACGAGGAGCGACGGAAGCAGCCGGACGTCTCCTTCGACTTCTATCCCTGGATGGATCGGTAGACCAGCGAGATTCGCAGCAAGGCTGGGAATGGTGGAAATTGAAAATTCTCTAGCCTTTTAACAAAAAAAGGAGGGAAAAGGCGCGAATTTAAGTGTGAGTTTTTTTCTCATTTAAAGGAGCCACAAGATCTCAAGGTTGAAAACTGTTTTTATGCATCGAGATCTACGTAGGTCGTCGATCCTCCGCTCATTATTGGGTCGCCGACCTATAGATCACAGATCACTGCTTTGATTGGACTCAAATTGGGCATGTTTGATGGATATCGAGCAATTGACAATGCACATGATCTCTTTGAGCTCCAACAAAACCGCCAGCATGGATTTCTTTCGTTGTTTGATGGCCATTATATACTAATCATCATTATGATTGAAACAATATTCGTTTGCATTTTGAATATCCGCTGTTAGTGAATGGACGTTGACAATAGGAATAATTTGTATTGTACAAGATATTTCTTTTGAAATATAAAACTGTAAAAAAAAGAATTAATTAGAATTCCACAGCTCTTTCTCAATGTCTACTGTTTTTCATAGGAAATAAAATCTTTATGTAATAAAATTAGATAATGATAAAATTAGATTAGATAACCTTAACAGATCGAGTGCATTTCGAATTAATACACAGCGGGCCGAGCCCGGGCCCGGCCCTGGAACCCCGTGGGTACTCATAGAGAAAATACGGTAATAACATGTAGAGTGCCACTAAATCCACCGGGTAATTTTTTTTACATTAACGGGCAAATACCACAACAATGCTTCGAAAATAATTTATTTGCATACAAAAAATATTTAGAATAGAGAGAGGGAAATAAATAAATAATTAATTATAATATAATTAGATAATGATAAAGCATTAATTTAAATCAATTAAGCAATTAATTAATTAGTTAAGAGAGCCTCTCTGTAAGGCTCCAGTTGGCCCTGCCCTAGATGCAAGATGACGGATCCATACATTGAGAATGTGGTCAGGCATGACCAATGACCTCTCTATTAACTTTTAGGGAAAATTTTATTTTTATAAAAATTTTATCTCCAGGAATACCTTAAAGTGTGCTAAAATTTTGAAAATTCATATCGGGCTTTATAGTCAACATTTTTCACTATTCTTTTTTTTATTCGATTTCTCGTCGAATACTTAATAAAAGTATCTCAAGACTTTCCTTCGAAAAGTTTCATTTTTGATGTTAAATTTTGTCATGAATTTTCTCTCGTTGAGTACCTAAACCTCATTTGTGCGTGGGATTTTTATTTCAGATTAAAGAGCATGAAAAACTGTACAAGAAACGGTCCAAGTTCAGTAAAATCTCTTTCCCAGAAGCCTCGAAAAAGTAACCCGAATAGGAGCAACTCTCACCTGAGCGAATATGGTAATATGGTTGCAACTTGCCAAATTTGACAAGCTCACAGAAGCTAAGCAGACAGTTTTATTCAGCATCTTATTGTCTACAAAAAGGTGTCCATTACATTTTCATAAAACGCGCGTTTTAGTGATAAAAACTTGAAAATTCAATTTTCAAACATTTAGGAAAATGGCTGAAAACCTATTTCATGAAGTATAGTGTGTACGAGCTTGCTGAAAACAATATCTCCGTAGCTTTATCTTGTAGAGCAGAAAATTCTACACAACATATATTCTCAACGCATTATCTTGATGTCCCACTTGATCCGAAAAGTTGATTTCAAATTCGCTGTTCGAGCTAAATTTGGCTTCGGGTGTCGTTTATAAATGAGTTAACTTTAGAAATCGATGTTTTCGTACCAAATAACAATCTTTTTCGTGTTCCTGGTATCGAACAACCCCTCTTGGGCAAATTTGGGGAAATTTTTTTTTTCGATCTTACTCTGGCCATTTCGAATTTTTTCTTTCGACTTTTGACCGCCCATGGCGAAATGGAAGTCAAAGTCGAAAAAAAAATTTCCCCCAAATTTGCCCAAGAGGGGTTGTTCGATACCAGGAACACGAAAAAGATTGTTATTTTGTACGAAAACATCGATTTCTAAAGTTAACTCATTAATAAACGACACTCGAAGCCAAATTTAGCTCGAACAGCGAATTTGAAATCAACTTTTCGGATCAAGTGGGACATCAAGATAATGCGTTGAGAATATATGTTGTGTAGAATTTTCAGCTCTACAAGATAAAGCTACGAAGATATCGTTTTCAGCAAGCTCGTACACACTATACTTCAGGAAATAGGTTTTCAGCTATTTTCCAAAATGTTTGAAAATTGAATTTTCAAGTTTTTATCACTAAAACGCGCATTTTATGAAAATTTCATGGACACGTTTTTGTAGAGAATAAGATGCTGAATAAAACTGTCTGCTTAGCTTCTGTGAGCTTGTCAAATTTGGGTATTCGCTCAGGTGAGAGTTGCTACTATTCGTGTTACTTTTTCGAGGCTTCTGGGAAAGAGATTTTACTGAACTTGGACCGTTTCTTGTACATTTTTTTTATGCTCTTTAATCTGAAATAAAAATCCCACGCACAAATGAGGTTTAGGTATTCAACGAGCGAAAATTCATGACAAAATTTAACATCAAAAATGAAACTTTTCGAAGGAAAGTCTTGAGATACTTTTATTAAGTATTCGACGAGAAATCGAATAAAAAAAAGAATAGTGAAAAATGTTGACTATAAAGCCCGATATGAATTTTCAAAATTTTAGCACACTTTAAGGTATTCCTGGAGATAAAATTTTTATAAAAATAAAATTTTCCCTAAAAGCCCGCGCACTCCTTGCGAGACAAGAGCACGCCGGCCAAGGAACAAGGCGGGAAATTTAAATTTGAAAATTCATGGCGGGAAATTTGAATTTTATTTTATTTTATAATTACTTTTATCAATATAGTTTCCACTAGAGAGAGAGAGTGGTGATGGACCTACAAAATTAATGAGCATGTTCGACTTTAGATGGTGAAAGTTTTACTTCCTCTTTCCATCTTTCTCTCTCTTCTTCGTCTCTCGCTTTTTTTCTTTTTTCCCGCCCTCTCTCTCATATTCTCACTCACTCTTTAATTATTTCTCAACTCTTTGAACCCGGTGGATTAATGTTTGCGAGAAAACATATGTAAGTAGGTTAGTTATCCCGAGTTTGCTGCAAGTGTGGTCGATGAACTTATGTACATGTGTAGGTTTAATCAATACACACAAGGGCATATAAATTGCAAAAAATTAAAATAGACTGCTTCAGGCCAAAGCGGCTCGTGCTGATTATTCGTGGTGGTGGCGTCGGTGGAGACGGCGGAGGCCATGAAGAAGGGCGGCGCCCCTCCGCGCCTCTCCGAGCAAGAGGGAGTGAGAGAGAGAGAGAGAAAGAGAGAGCGAGAGAGAGAGAGGGAGGGATGGAGAGAGATGGAGAGAGAAAGAGAGAGGGAGAGAGAAGGAGAGAAAGAGATGTGCGAAAAAAGACGAGAGATTGAAAGACTTTGTCAGCGTGCGGAATTGTCTAAACTTTTTGGCCGTTACTGTATCCAGAGTTTTTTTAACGCATTTTTAGAATAAATAAAAACAAATGCGCTTTATTATCGAAATTTCTTTACAGTTTTCGTCGGGAATATTAGCGTTCATTGTGGCATATAATATGAAGTAACCTAGATACATATGCCCGCTTCAAAAATAGTAATTTGGCATTTTTTCAGTAATAATGATGAGAGCACAAAGGAATTGAACTACGAATGAAAGCCATTCAGGCTGTTTTGTTGCATCTCAAATAGACTAAACAGATCGCATTGCACTCCGAATTGTTGCATCCATTTTTTTTGCTCTTTAAAGTAATTAACTTTTGCACATTTAAAATTCAATCAAAGACGAGATCACTGAAGGTCGTCGACCTTTCGATGGATGGTTCGACCACCTAGTAGAGAGAATAGGTAATTGTGAATGAGACTGCTTTTACACATCATTTTCAACTTTTTTTGTTGAAGAACTTTTAATGTACAAATATGTAATAGATTAACATGCATGCTTCAGTTTGACAAGCACTTTGATTAAAAAAAAGACTACTCATAAAGGGATGGTTGTTGTTGTGGGGGTTCATGCAGTTACAGTACCAACCTGAGCGTGTGATAGGCAGACATTCTTGTATAGGTTGTCAACTATTATTTTAACTAATTGTAAGATCAACACAGAGTACGCTTGTAGCACTACGAGGAAATCACAACGGATCATTTCAGCGACTCCCTAATTTACGATCACACTATTTTGAATTGAAAAACCTCCAAACAAAATATCAAGCATTCTTCGGATAAATATGATTGATGCCGCAGAAAAGCGCCAGTCCAACGCCTTTCCAGCTCTCCGGCAGTCTAGTTTTTTTCGCACAGTCTAATTCTAAGGCCTGTGAATAACTAATAGAAGCCTAGCGAAAATGAGAGTCTTTCATGTGAAGTATAAAGAAACATAAGGCCATTTCATATATATTCCATTGAATATAATTGTAATAATTCAAGTTTTGACATTTATCTGCAAAAACAAGCAGCCGGACGTCTCCTTCGACTTCTATCCTCTCCTTCGGATGGATTATCAATGTTGGAGGGGGGGGGGGTTCTAATACAGGGGGGGGTGCTACTAATAGAGAAAATATGGTAGTATGTACTTATGTAGGTAGTCGACCCAGCCATCATTCAGTTGAAGATGTCATAGATCTCGTGTTTGATTAAATTCAAATTATGCTCAAGTTAAGAACTTCTATTATAAAAGGAACAACCAAGTTCGAATTTTTAGGGCATATGTTGAAGTTTTTTAAAAATTTATTTTAATGTTACTGATAGGGATGCACATTTCCTGCCAGTCCAGATCTGCTCAGTATTGTTATTATTGTGCATTTTTAGAATGAATAAAAACAAATGCATTATTATTATCGACATTTCTTGACAGTTTCAGTTGGGAGATAAAAAACAAACTACTCATAAAGGGATGGTTGTTGTTGTGGAATCTCATGCAGTTATAATACCAACCTGAGCGTATGATAGACAGGCATTCTTGTATAGTTTGTCTATTATCGTTCGAACTAATGTTGAGATCAAAAAGAGTGTCCTTACTTCCCATTATATTGACTCCCAAATTTACGATCACATTATTTTGTAAAGGACATAGTCGGAATAACGCGGTTACCGTTCTTCGGATAAATATGAGCGATCGATGTTGCATAAAACTGCTTTATCAACTTGTTACCAGTTCTCTGAGTCTTCTGCTTTTTCACTCAGTCTTGGTTCGGAGGCCTGTGAATAGCGGATAGTAACCTGGCGAAAATGAGAGACTTTTAAAATGCTTCCGAAAACCGCATCAGTAACATCAGAAGGGTTTCTTATATTCAATCGAACAGAATTTCCTATATTCTATCCAACATCAGAAGCCGTTTCTATATTCTATCAAACAGAATTTCTACTATTCAAGTTCGAGGACTATTGAAAAGAAAGCCTCCTGCAGTACAATAGTATGAGAGTACTCTTATTTCACCATAATCTGCAATGTGTTTTTTTTTTTGTTTTGCAGTCAACACAACAATAATGTCTATTATAACAAAATTTTTATTTATTTATCCTGAGATGTTGTTTTTTTCTGTCAAAGGTGCATTCTGCATTTATATTCGGATTGTCTACGATAAATAACAAAAGTTATTCTAAGTTACATCTCCCATGACTTGGATTAAGAACACCTAGCATTCAACAATTATTTACATCCCTCGACTTTTATTAATTATCAGCCGACTGCAAACGTAAATCATATTTTGATAGCATATTGCAATATATCGAAATATATTTAAAGTACATTTTTAAATCAAACATCCTGATGTCTCTGATTACTGACTCTTTAATTTGGAGAATAATTTAAAACAAGGTCTCTAGCAGCGCAATAGTATCAGAGTATATAATTTTTCGGTGATAGTCTTTATTTAAGTTGTTGCTGTGCACATAAACACAATAGCCATTCATTGACAAAACAAATAAATATTCTTTATACTTTTTTATTTAACTTTTATTATTTTAAATTAATTAACTTTTACATTAAATTTAAATTTCCCTCGCTCTGCAGCAACGCCAAGATCTGCTGATATGCGCGACCGTCGCTACGCGGTTTTCGCCCGGAATCTCATCGATCGCGACGAGGAGCGACGGAAGCAGCCGGATGTCACCTTTGACTTTTTTCCCTGGATAGATCGGACGACCAGCGAGATTCCTAGCATGGTTGGGAACAAGTGGAATAGTACATTTAAAGGAGCCAAGATTCTAGCAGTTGAAACGTTTTTTTGCTAACCACTTTTTATTTCGGATTTTCTACATAGATAGGTCATCGTCGACGACCTAGATCTTGTCTATGATAGGATTCTAATTTGTATAAGATATGTATGTATGAGATAGGATATTCGGCAAGCGACGAACAATTCGAAAAGCATATGACTTGTTAAGGCTTTTTGAGTGTCAATAAAACAGCCGGGATGCCTTAGATTCGTTGTTCAATTCCATTTTTTTTAAAGGTTTTATCCGATTAATCAAGGCTAAGTGAATGGTCGAGGGATCAAGGATGGGAGGGATTTCGAGGATTCTTCGCCTGCCGGAATCTGACGAAGTGTCCGCAGACATTGGGCTCTTATTCTGGCGAGCCCACCGTTTCTCCATTTTTTACAAATCATTATTACTGAATTTTTTTTTAGTTAGTATTTTGAATTTCTAAGACAAGCTTAGTTACTGAATAAACTTAATTTCTCAATGATTACATGAACCCGGTGGATTAAAGTGGGCAACAAAACATATGTAAGCAGGTTTGCTTTCTTCATTTGCTTCCAACCAAAGTCGGCGTCACACAATGCAAACATGGAAACAGAAAATGAAAAATTAAATTAAATAATCTCTCAGGCCAGTGCGGCTCGTGCTGGGCGTTCGTGGTGGTCGCGTCGGTGGAGACGGCGGTCGCCATGAAGAAGAGCGGCGTCCTTCCGAAGGAGAGAGAGAGGGAGAGAGAGAGATAGCACGAACTCGTCGACTCCGACACGCGCAACATGGGCTTTAATGGAGGCATGCGGCAGTACGCCATGAAGTAACCGAAAGAGAGAAAGAGAGAGAGAGAGAGTAAGTCAAAGGGATGAGTTAGAGAGAGAGAAAGCGTTAGGTAGAGAGATAAGGTAGAGAAAAAAGAAAAATGATAAGTTAAAGAGAGATTCCCAACTGCCATTCTTTATCCCTCCAACTTCTGTCAGCTAATATCACTCTCTTTTCTACTACTATTGTCATCTAACTTTTTCTATGTCATCCATATATACAATTGATATTCCCGGACAATTCACTCAACTCTTCTCTCTCTCTCTTTTCTAGCTATCCTCCTCTCTCTTTCTCTCCGTCCTCTCTCTCTCTCTCCCTCATTCTCTCTCCCTCCTTCTCTATCTCTCTCTCTCACTCTCTCTCTCTCTCTCTCTCTTTTCTATCTATCCTCCTCTCTCTTTCTCTCATTCTCTCTCTTTTTCTCATTCTCTCTCCCTCCTTCTCTATCTAATGATGTTAGAATTCACAAAAAAATAATGTGCTCATTCAATTCCAGTATGCATATTGTTTGTCAGATAAAAAAAAACTTTATTTTAAATTATATTTTAAATTCATTTTTCAGGCTTAAAAGTAAATATATAACAATTAAAACAAGAATTAAATATATATGCGTATTTTATTTTGTTTACGAAATTAAATTTGTTTGAAAACTGTGTCGGTGGTTTTGAGGGTAGCAGCGCCTATGTCTAAGGCATCGCTCTTTCACTTTTAATTCGTCAAATCTTTAAGCGTTGAGTACTCTTCTGCGGTAAACTATCTCTCGCGGTTCTGTTTCTCTATCTCTCTCTCTCTCTCTCTCTATCTCTCTCTCTCCCTCTCTCTCTCTTTATTTCTCTCCCTTTATTTATCTTTTGCTCGACTTCATTACCCCTTTTTTATCTACCTCCCTCTGTCTTTCTCTTTTCTCTCTTGTTCCCTCTCTTCCTCTCTCTCTTTTTCCCTCTCTTCCTCTCTCTCTCCCTCTCCCTCTCTCTTTCTTTCGCCTTGCTCTATATCTCGCTCAATGCGTTTCTCTCTCTCTTTCGTTTTCACTCCCCAATCACTCCATATCTGTTTCTATCTCCATCTCTCTTCCCCTTTATCTCTCTTTTTTTTCCTCTCTCTCTCTCTCTCTCCTCTCTCTCTCTCTGTTTCTCTTCCTCCCGATCTCTTTCACTCTCTCTCACTCTCTCTATCTTTCTCTCTCTCTCCTTCTCTTATTTGTAATAAAGAACGGTACGATTGCTGCGATTGGTGTTTTCTACCAATATAAGACGTCAACGGCCCAAAGATCAAGTTTTTCTTCCTGACTAATTTGCATTGATTTTTTTTACCACGTTAGTCATATTCCCAGATAAAATGAACCTGCGAGAATTTTATTCATGCTATTCGCAGAATCAAGTTATAAAACAGTTTAAAAAATTACGTAATGGCTCGAAATAGTTACCATCTTAGGAATGCTGGCGCTTATCCGCTGAAGAGCTTCCACCATGGCTACCGAGGATTAGATCAGTCAATTTTCACTTACTTTTTGTTTTCATTTGAGGATCAGATTTTTCTTGTGGTTAATTTAGTCCACGGCCCCCACGAAGCATTTCGAATCGAACTCAAGAATTTTCTGGTAGTGCATCAGAGGACAGCACGGAAACAGTAAGTTTTATTCATTGCCAACAATTCAGAAAACAGTTTATAGACCGGAAATACCGAGATAACGTGAACAATAAGTTCACAACAATAGTAAATTACAGTAACTATTTACAGTGTTTCGATTGATAGATGCCTACATAATATATAACTAAATTGTATTTAATTCGGGAAAATTCACAAAGTTCACAATCTTCGTTAGTAATTAATTACAGAACATCGATTCATGGATATTTTACGTTTGTGTAATATACTCGACCGGTCAATATTATAATTCACAAGAAAAAATACAGATTATCTTCAGAATGGTGTCAGAAACGATGGGCATTTAGGTGTAATCATCAAAGCCGTAAAATTCTTCGTCATTTTCAGCGTGCTCAGAACGAGGCAGAGTGGCAGAGAGATCAGGGGCAGGATTCTTGTGAGAATTGGAAGAAGAGAGAAAGTGAGAGGGAGATTTGTAATGTGGAGGAATTTAATTGTTGTTTAATTGTTTATCTACATCTTTAAAGGATGTGACGACACAATGATATCAAAATGAGGACAAATGTTAATTCAGTCCTAGCAGCAAAAGAGGGGGAGGGGGAGGGATACAGTAGCCACGGTGGTCCTCTGCTCGGGTGAAGCGTAACCCGGATATGGGGTGGATCAGGCCCCAAGGGCTGGCAAGGCCCATTACCAGTGTGCACTGAGGAGGGTGCATCTCAGAGGAACCACCGCACTTGCTGAATGGGGAGAGTGGAAGGGGACTGGGGAGATAAGGTAGTGCTGCTGCAATTAAAACATATAGGTAATAAATAGTGAATAGTAATAGTAATGATTTGGATAAGATAATTCAATGACCATGTAACTACAGATGAGGATATTCAAGCTTAAGTATAGAAAGAAGGGGCAAATTGTGAAGCTCACGTTTAAAAGACTCAATGTTCCGGCATGAAAGAATAGAACCTGGCAATTGACAATACCACCTAGCAACTCTGACACTGAACGAATTACGACGAAGATCTAAATTGCACTTCGGCAGATGAAAGTTAAAACTAGAAACGCGTCCATTGCAAGGTTTAAATGTGACAAATTTACTAATTCGCAGATAAACTAAGCCAAGAAGCAACTTGTGGAAGTAAATAAGGTCAATTCTTACTCGTTGAAGAAGTAGACAAGGGAGTGAATATGAGGAAAGTCTATCATTATAGGATGGAATAGCCGAGTGAGGAACATATATAGATTCAGTAGAGCAACGAATAAATAGAAGACGAGTAAAGACATGCTGAATATGTTCAATCTTACGGATGAGAGCCTTCTTCTGAGGTGACCATACAATCGATGAAAATGAAATCAAAGGAATAACATATGTTTTGTAACAAATTATATAAATCTCAGGAGATCTTGATCTCAATAGGCGGAAAAAGGCATATACAAGGCTAAGACTTCTCCTAGCAATAGATTCAATATGGGCTGAGAACGAGAGAGACGAGTCAACAAGAATTCCAAGATCACGGACAGGAGAAGAAAAGACAGAAAAGAGAATGTTGGATGAGATCAGGTAGGGTAGATGGGGATTGTTTTTGCCAAGATGTAAGACACCACACTTTTGGTGGGCGATTGTTAACTGCCAGTTTTTGCAGTATTCATCTAGTAAAAGGGCTGCACGCGAAAGTTGCTGGTGGGCCGGGTTGTAAGTTTTTGTTGAAAAGTCTGTATATAGTTTTATGTCATCTGCGAAAAATGAGGGTTTGACGAGGGAAAGGGATGCCAAAAGAGAGGGAATTTCCGAAATGTAGATGTTAAACAGTAGCGGAGACAAAACCGCACCTTGTGGAACTCCGCTGAAAGAAACTCGAGGCGTAGAAAGTGCATTGTTAGCCTTAACGCGAAAAGTTCTATCCGACAAAAAGGACGAAAGCCAAGACAAAACGTTGCCTCCAAAGCCGTAAGCAGACAGTTTTAGCAAGAGTTTATTATGTGAGATCGTATCAAAAGCTTTGGCAAAGTCATAGTACAGAATATCACAGCTTTTCCTTGAGTCAATGGCACGTATCCAGTCATTAGTTGCTGCAAGCATATTCGACTCAACAGATCGACGTGCGCGGAACCCATGCTGGTTTTCAGGAATAATATTGTTGAGATCACACCACCAGAGAAGCTTGGGACGGATGCATCGTTCTAGAACTTTAATAGGAGCGGGCGAGATAGTAATTGGTCTATAATGGCTGACTTCAGAGGGAGACGAGATCTTATTAATGGGAACAACAATTCCTTGCTTCCATAAAGATGGAACCTGGCCGAGGGATAGCGAAAAAAAAAAGAGGAAACTGAGCGGTTCAGCCAAAGACTGTGCACACTTGCGGTAAACTATTTGGGGAATATTCTCAGAAGTAAGCGAGAGAGACGGTTTAAGACGTTTTAAGTGCTTAAGAACGGTTTGAGGCATTATGACTATATCGGACAAAGTATGAGAGGTCGTGCAGTGAGGCGAAAATGGGGGCTGGATACCATTGTCATGCACGAAAACAGATGAAAAATAATCTGCAAACGCTTCTACCTTAGCCGAGTCGCCTATGCAGATATTACCATTTGCGTTCCGCAGAGTAGAAATAATCACTTTCGGTTTAGTGCGAGAACCAATAAAGCGGAAAAGGTCCTTGCGCGACTTCAAAAGGCGAGTTTCTCGGTTTCGATTAAATTTGTCTATTTCTTTGGTAATGCGAGTGCATACTCTTTTGTATTCAATGCGAACTGGGTGGCAGTGCAGTTTATCATACAGAGCAGACTTGTGAGCGAGTAGCGACTTTATATGCAATGGGTATGCCTCACGCGGCAGGCGACGGCGATAATAAGGCGTGAACTTGAATAAAAATGCAGAAAGCACAGCAAGGAAGCGTTCGTGCATATCGTCAATTGAAGAAAAGCCATCAAAAACGCTATTCCAAGACACGTCAGCTAAACTACTATTCAAAGAGAGGAAATCAGTTTTAGAAAAATAATGAGCGGGACAAGTAGCAGGCGGGTGTGATTCCGTACAAATTGTGAAATTTACAGAAGAATGGTCGGAAGTTGAGAAAGGTGAAGAAATAGAACAGTTAACTACAGAGTCAGAAGGCGCGATTATAACATCAAGATAATTACTGCCGTGGGTAGGAGAGTGCACATGCTGGACATATTGAAAATCAGAACAAAGGTCATGAAGAAGCTTAGCCTGGGCGGATGGAGATGAATTAGATCCCCAATCAACATGCAAATTAAAATCACCAGCAATGATACATGAATATGGAACAGAGAGCAGATTAGTGAGTGTATCAAACAGCTTGGCATTTTGATCAGCATTGGTATTTGGAGGGCGATAGCCTGTTATGATGCGAGTGCGAGAAGAGTCAATTGGCGAGCTGATTTCAATGCAAACAATATCACAAATGGAGCGGGAATCTACAGGAACGCGTGAAGCATCAATGCGTAAACTACATAAGACAGCTACCCCTCCACCGCGGCGAGCTTTTCTATCAGAGCGAAAGACGGTGAATTGAGAATCAGCGACTAATTCAGAATCAGCTATATTTTCATTGAGCCAGGTTTCGGTGATTAAGACAAGATCGGGCTTAGAGAGAGCAAGGAAAGCGTGCAATTCGTGCAATTTATTCTTAAGAGAGCGAGCATTAAAGAGAGCAGCCGAAATGAGACTGGGTCCTAGGAGGTGCCGTTTCCCATTGACAAGTCAGAGCCAGCAGTGTTCTGGGACGCAGGGAGGGCCGCAGGCACCGTAAGGCGCTGTCGCCCGGCGATCTCAGAGCTGACCCAAAGCTCGTCCCGGTATAGCACCCAGTTTCTCTGCGGCTCGACGCGGCGAAGGTGAACAAGCTGAGAGCGCAGCTGTCGCCAACGCACACGCTCGTCAGGTGTCATCGACTTGCGAATGTAAACGCCTTTGAACTGTGCAATATTCTTCAAAGAAGAAGCTGCCTTCAGGCACCTCAGTTGGTGTCAACTCGTGGGCAGGATGCACTTGATCAGTCTGGGACGCGTATCATCGCGCCGGCCCATCCTATAAATAGTTTGGGCGCGACACTCGACACCCAGCTGGGCCAACATCGAATTCACACCTTCCTCGTCAGCACTCAATTTAGCGGGCAGAGACTCAGCGGTCGGTTCGGCCATGCCAACAATCACAATCGATCGGGCACGAACCTTGGCCTCATCTGCCTCTGCTGCCGCATTGGCCTGAGAGACGGGAACGGCACCAAAGGGAGCGCCAGAAACAGAAGAAGAAGCGGCAACGCGAGAAGCCCAAGTGGGCGAGGAAGAAGGCGCAGAGGTGAGCTTGGAGAAATGCTCCAGAGAGGAAGCGAGCAGAGACATCATGGTAGACAAGACAGTCCAAGTGGCTTCAGGAATCCCCTCCGGTGTCTCTCCCGTGGCGATGCGCATTGCATCAACCACCAACTTCTCCACATTGGACGAGGGAGAGAGCACCAAAGGGGCCGTCGGCTTGCGCTTGTTGGTCATGATTCAATTAGCGAACGAGAGAAAAGCTGGGGGCGAGAGAGTGGGATAGGGTGCGAGGTGTGAGTTGGAGTAGAGATTCGAGAAGTTGAGGGTCTGCTGAATGGAGTTTGGGGTGTTGTTACCGTACTCTTAATTGCGAATCTCTTTGAAGGAATTTGCCCTCCGGCTGGTGAAGGATGGCGGATTCTCCGACCAAGAGAAGTGGACGTGGAAGGGGAAGGAGAGCGGTGTCGAGAGAGGGCGACTTCCGGAGTCTCATCAACAGGAAGGCCACGTGGTGGTCGATCCAGGTCACTGGCGGGTTTCCGCTTGCCGTTATAGCTAGAATAGAACATTTTTAAACAATTTATGTCTAATATTATATAAGCCGACCACAAATTATATTTTATATAGAATAAATTGTTTAAATTTTCAAACTCTTTTCGCATGCTACGATTGAAGTTGTTGATCAGAGTGATTGCGCGTCTCTCCTAATCGCATTACCCGTGACAGGGTAGAAGACATTCAGCATCTGCAGCAGGCAAAATAATCACGAATTTTTTTTTAAATTTACATTTATACCTTGAGTAAGAACTTCCTCTTTTGGGTGTTTTTTTTTCTATTCGCAAATAGTTCGAGTCGATCTTCCTCATTAGAGAAGAGCTCACTGTCCAGCTTCCTCGCAAATATGGGGCCGTCAGAAGTCGATTCGGCCAAAGAGGCAACAAACTCACGCGGGAGAAAAGCGAAATTTCGATCTGTCAACACATTACTAGTGAATGCGACTAGGTTGTTATTTCAAGTTTTATTAACCGTCTTCTTCAGCTAAAGGTGGATTTCTCTCAATGAGCATTTCGACGTTTTCGGCAATGGACTGGATGCTTGAGAATGTACGTTGTCCTTCCTCTCGTACATTTGCCAAGTCCGACGTGAGTACTCCGAATCGATCAAACAGGCCGCGTGAGAGCTTTAGAACCAGTTTTTGCTACATGTTGTAGTTATCTTTTTTTTTCGTCTATGTGTACAGTGTGAACAAACCTCAGTGAACTCTCGCTGGATTGAATTGATGAGGTCTGCTTTAAGAGCAGAGAACTCGGCCGCGAGTGATGAGGGAGCTGCAAGTGAGACTCCCTGAGATGATTGGGTGGAGAGCAGAGGCGAGTCGGATGCTCGGCTCAGATCGAGATTGGCCGGCACCGTAGACTGCGACAGGGGTTGTTGAGAGAGACTAGGAGTCCGGCCACGAATCGGATTTACAATTATTCCCGGCAGCTTCCTAATATCAAAATAGTGAGGCAGTAATTACTTTGATAACTATTCCTTACTTCCTTTTCTTTGTCGCTTCAATGTTCAATTTCACATGCAAATCGCAGTTCCTCTTTGTACCAATGTAGTCGATTCTGCCCTTGTGGAGAACTCCCTCGTAGTCAATCTTAGAAATTAATACCACGCTAGTTTTGCTAATTCATCCAAATATATCACTGCCTTATCTGCAACCTCATACCTCATTCGTCTCTGACAATCCAAAATTCTCGAGTTTCTTTCGTGGGAATACAGTATATTGGACTTCTCCGTCATTGCCTTTCTCGTTCCACCGCATTACACCGTGCGTCTGTGCCGCTCTCTTCGCCATCTCACTCAATAAGGCATCGGACGGATAAACGATCTTTATTAAATTCAGTATTAGCTGGGCGATACAGGACGTAGTGCTCTGGAGATCGCAGATGATCGTTGCTTCATCGAACTTAATGTCAACTACCTTGAAAATAAGAATATTGAAGGAAAACTTTATCATTCATCACAGATGCATCCACGTATTATAGTGTCTAGTGAAGCTCCTTCATTACCTGCTCCAGCAGAGCAGGTAATGAAGGAGCTTCTGGGAAAATGGCGGCGACACAATCGAGGATAGTCATAGTGGGCAAGGTTGTAGCGTAGGGCTTCCTCTCGGGCGGCGTTATCATTGCAGATAGCTCGTATCCACTCATTTGCCTTCTTTGTATTGCTGGTGAAAGCAACCACCTCATACTGGTCGCTTCTGACCTCTCCACATACAACACAGCGATGTACCATGGTTGTGGAGGTATGAATGATTTATGTCCCTTCTCGTCCCTTTTGTCATGTTTTGATCTTCACTGCCACTACCAATACAACTCGCTTTATCAAACAGAACGTGAGAAACTGCTACCAATGAATTTGCACTTCGTAGAAGCCAGTATAAACTCCATCCGGCTCCGGCCACTTTTTCCGTATGGCCGTGACAACGCAGGAAGGCAGCTCGAGTCGGTTGTTGCCGCCAATAGTGCCCCAAATGTCTGCAGCAATGTACCGATATGTTCCATAACGATACGACCTTGAATTATCTTTTTTGTAATGTTTTAGTGTATATTATAATTGCACTCAATAGATATTACATTGAAAGTGCATACAACCTGTTGCTTGGCTGCGTCTGCCTTTGACTGGTGTTCTGAGAGATCTCGTACATCTAAGCCCGAGCAGCTCCATTGTCCAAGTATGTTTCCTAGAACTGCCGGGACCTCGAGATACAGCGCCTCATCGCCGACTAGCTGCTGCATGAATTCGTGCAGCTCTCGTCCTCGTTGGGGAAGCTGATGAGGGTGGTGGAGTACAGACTGACAGCAGTAGGATGTCGAGTACTCCGAGAAGACTCCGCATCCGCCACAACTGCACTGAAGAATCTCCTGTGCAGTTTGGGCAGAAAATATCTTCGATGATCTTTCGTCATCTCCTAGTCGACATCTCATCTTCTCCACGGCTTCATCCAGCTCTTCCCGAGTCGGATCGAATGTAGCCGGATGAACCGTTCCTTCCATTCTGAGACAGTGTTCGATATGCAATAAGGGATAAACACACATTTGTAAAGTTTATTGAGATGCATACATCCAAATATACACGAAAAATACATATATGCAAACACATGTATTCTTTTATAAATCCACACTCAGATGGGCTTCGCATGTATGTATGTACATAGCTGAAACATGTTTCTCAACCGTACGAGTAGGCAGAGGTTCTATTCGCACCCAATTATATGCATCACCCGGACGTGACAAATCGGTGAAATGCGTTCTGTGCATCGAGAGAGTGAGAGAGAGACAGACAAGCAGAGCGAGCAATGCTGACGTCATCTACTAAATCGTACAGTATGAACCGGAGATCAAAGGCGTTTTCTCAGCATCAAAGAAATTTCATGTGTTGTAAATTTGCACAGCTATGTTTTAAGCTAGCCTGGTTCTCTCAAGCTCAAAATTATATCACATTGTAATCTCCATGGACAGCTCCTTTAAGAGTGGGTGGAGGCATATTTATCAACAAATGAATGTGACAAAGTGCTGTGTAGTTTGTTCGAGAAAAGGCTTTTCAAAAAATTCTCCAGGTATTTTATATATACATAGGTTTCCTCCGAACTGTTTAAATGGTCATTTCGGTCTTGTCCAAAACGAGGTGTGCAGGAAATATTGCCCCGGTGGTTTGCGACATCTCATGCGCTATTTGTTTTATCAACGAAAGGCAAGGCTGCTGTTCGGGCCATATATGCGATTAAACTTATTAAAATATTCAGAAATGAGCCAGCTCTTGAAAGCGGCCATCTTCAGCTACGCTTTTGTCTCTCTTCTTGAATGGGGACTGCGACTTCTATTTCGCAACCTTACGACCTTGTATGACAAGATGTCTTGAGCAGTTGTCTTGACCTCTCACGACAATCTTCACAGTGTGTACATACATACAGTACCGCTCAACAACCAGGGGTGCAGGAACTTTCGGAACTTTCGGAAAGTTCCAAACTGTCCGATCAAATGTGTGCGTTTCTGGATAACCGCACGTCGATTTGGTTTGCATATTTGGATTCAGGCACACGGGTTACACCATAATTGGGCATTAAAATGTCAAGATAATGCATTTTTGATAAAAAGGCAAATATTTTGAATTTGGGGTGCAGGAACACCACAATTCGTAGTGCGTCAATGTGTATTCGTGTCAGTGAAATTTATGAAGGCATTTGCTCCAACAGTATTTCTTTAAATTACAGTTGCAGACTTTATTTTCAGTATGCTTATGTCTTAGTAAGTTACTTTTAATGTTACAAGTGAAAAAAATACAGGAAAAAAAATTTGCAAAACAAACTTGAAGAAATCATTTTGACGTTGTTGTTAAGAGCTGATAGAGTCCATACCACGAAAATTCCACACCTTCCGTAGTCTTCCGTACATTGCCAGAATTCAATTTCGAAAACATAAAGTTTCGGGTCCTCTCTTCGTGTCGGAAAATATTTTTTGAATGAACTTTTCCAGAATTGAAATCCAAAAGCGGAGCAAAATATTTTCTGCGATTGGGGCTCGAACCTGAGACAAACAAAATTGTATTCCGGCGAGTAAACCACTGCGCCATACCAATCATTCCTGTTTGTGCAACCGAATCCTTGACAGTAGGTCAGCCACCTGCTTCCCAAATTCATTCTCTCTCTCTCTCTCTCCCTCTCTCTCTGTCTCTGTCTCTCTGTCTCTCTCTCTCTTTCTCTCTCTCTCTCTCTGTTACTTCTTGATTTGTCCACTATTTGCTTCGCTTTTCCCTCGTCCTTCGCTTTCTTCGCTCTGTCATTCGCTTTTTCCTGTTTCGTTTCGCTTTGTCCTCTTTGCACTGTCGGTGGTCTCAAGCCCGACAACGATAATGGCAAAACTATGATCTGCCATCTACCTCGCTATTCAATTTCTTTCTCTCTCCCTCTCTCTCTCTCTCGCCGTCCTCTCTCTCTCTCTATAACTCTATTTCTTTCTCTCCATTACCCTCTCTTCCTATTTTGTTCTATCTCTCATTCTCTCTCTCTCTCTTTCTTTCTCCATCTAGGCCCCAAGGGTCGTACAGACCCGAGATGGAACAGGGCCGGCCAGGGCATTCCCAAAATTCAAGGCCCCGAAATCTGCGGGAAATAGTGAGAGATTTAGATAGAGAGAGAGGAGAACGAGAGAGAAAAATGAAACTGAATAGCGACGTAGATGGCTGCTCATAGTTTTGCAATTATCATTGTCGATCTTCAGACAATCCACATGGCCTGCGTAGCGCAGTAGGGTGCGTGCTTGCTTGCTTTTTTTAGCGTCGCAAGTTCGAGTCCTAAACGGGGCGAAAGTTTCGACTAGGAAAAAGGAAAGAGAGTCAAAATGATAGCTCAAAGTGGGGGATCGTTCAAAGCGAAGCAAAGAGAGAACAAATCAAGAAGTAACAGTGATAGAGTGAGAGAGAATGAATTTGGGAAGCAGGTGGCTGACCGACTGTCAGATTCGGTTGCACAAACAGGAATGATTGGTATAGCGCAGTGGTTTACTCGCCGGAATACAATTTTGTTTGTCTCAGGTTCGAGCCCCAATCGCAGAAAATATTTTGCTGCGCTTTTGGATTTCAATTCTGGAAAAGTTCATTCAAAAAAATATTTTCCGACACGAAGAGAGGACCCGAAACTTTATGTTTTCGAAATTGAATTCTGGCAATGTACGGAAGACTACGGAAGGTGTGGAATTTTCGTGGTATGGACTCTATCAGCTCTTAACAACAACGTCAAAATGCACCCTAAAATTGTTTGGAGCTGCCTAACGGTGTGGCTGGGTAGAGTATCGGTATGCCTGCAACGAGTATGAACGGAGTGGCTGGTGTTCGGTTCTGCTTTTGAACCGATTTCTTCAAGTTTGTTTTGCAAATTTTTTTCCTGTATTTTTTTCACTTGTAACATTAAAAGTCACTTACTAAGACATAAGCATACTGAAAATAAAGTCTGCAACTGTAATTTAAAGAAATACTGTTGGAGCAAATGCCTTCATAAATTTCACTGACACGAATACACATTGACGCACTACGAATTGTGGTGTTCCTGCACCCCAAATTCAAAATATTTGCACTTTTATCAAAAATGCATTATCTTGACATTTGAATGCTCAATTATGGTGTAACCCGAGTGCCTGAATCCAAATATGCAAACCAAATCGACGTGCGGTTATCCAGAAACGCACAAATTTGATCGGACAGTTTGGAACTTTCCGAAAGTTCCGAAAGTTCCTGCACCCCTGGTTGTTGAGCGGTACTGTATATGCTTCGTTTAATTCCGTACTGTCTATTCTTATATATAAGCAATTATGTATACATACAAAAAGAAAATACTTATTATAACATGGTGTTTTTGAGAGAGGCTCATTCTGATACAAATGTGTATGCTACATTTATTTGTGGATGGATAACAAACATCTTAATTTTACGCTTTCTATATTAGCAGTCTTTTTACGGCTGTCAGATTTCCTCTGGACTGTTAAAATCGGTCCTTTACCATTGTCGTATTTGTCAAAACGAGGTGGACAAATCATATTACTCCGGTGGTTTGCTGCACCGCATGAAATATTTGTTTGCTCACGCAAAGATAGACTTGCTAATTTTAGAATACTGGAGCGTACATATCATACACAAATAAAAAAAGAACACTGCGACGTCTAAAAAAGTTATAGCCAAAAAAAATAAATAATTAACCCTTGTGACTTTCTGTTCAAGACTGCAGCTGCTATGCAAGCTCTCGTCTTTCATATTGCATACCTTTTTTCTCATCAAGCAACACCAACCTGAGTACGAGGGTGTGTGGCAGACAGGTGAATCAAGTACCACGCTAGGATCACAACAGAGTACGGTTGAAGTTGCACGAGAGCTCCACGGCCAACTTGTAATTGTTGCAATCTACTATCAACTAATTTGGAGTCTCTTTTCACTTCGGAACATGTCAAGCGTTCATTGGATAAATATGAGCTATCGATGTAGTTTCCACAACTCCGACTTCCTTGATTTCTTTTTCTCTCGCATAGTCTTGATTTGAAGGCCGATGAACAGCGTATAGTAGTAGAAAGAAACGAACGAGCGATTCATAGGGATAAATACATGGAAAATATATTTTAAAAAAAACTATATGTACTTACTGAAATAGAAGCCACAAGAAAAGTCCTTGTGAATTTGATCATTTAATTTATTTTCCTCTCCCAGGACTACTGGCTGGTGAAGAACTCGTGGGGCTCATTCTGGGGCGATCAGGGCTTCTTCAAACTGGCGCGTGGCGTCAACTCGTGCGGCAAGGCCAACAATGTCGTGGCTCCGATTCTTTAAACCTCCCGCCCATCTCGATTACGAAAAAGAGCGGGAAATTTAAATAAGCTCAACTTTTACGTAGTTTTTTTCTGCAGCAACTTTCGGTTTTTTAGGATACATTTTTTCCGCCCAACATTTCAGGTACATAAATTAATTAGATTAATTAGATTAATCTAAATAATTTCAATTGGAATTTGAACGATATTCGACACTTTTACGCCGTTCCCTGTATTTTTTATTATGGTTTTTGACACGCCGAACATGCATATACAGTCGGATTTTAAAAAAGAATCCGAAATGACCGTTAAAAACGCATTCGGCTGTTTTCATGCTGAATGGCCGTGTTTTTGGGTAGTGTCGCCTGACACTAAATTACAAACTACAATGGTATGAACAGTGCTGAATTTCACGATGTTCTTTTTTTTAATTCTTGTGCTTGCTGTTTTACTTTCGCATGATTAATTTATTTAACTGTTCTAAATATTGAGTCGTCAGTTCGGCTGGATGCACGGGTGCAGTAAGCGACCGGCCGGATGCGTGTGGAGCGAAGGCCATCAAGCGAGTTCTAGTTTGTTGCCAAGGTCAATCGTTCTCTTAGAGTTGTTCGTCCTTTTTGTTTTTCCCGGAGGTTGTAAGCGGTCTTTGAGAACACCTGGCGTCCTGGCCTAGCATTCGCGCTCAGTTGGAGTTCCTACCAAGGCTTGCGCTTCAGATGCGTGTCGTGTTCTCCATGAGTTCGCGCGAACAACTCTTTCTCGGGTTATTATTTTCGTTAGCTTCATAGTATTTATACTGGAGTAAACAAATATGCGGATATAAGAAAGATGCTGAAAACTTAGCGTTATACCGAATCTTCATTGCTGATTCAAAGACAGTTTTTTTCTCGAACAACTAAGTGAATCCATCGCCATTTTTTTTAAATTAAATTTAGGTATGCTACTGTTTTTTCCGTTCGTTAATAGCCGACAAGGACAGCAAAATATTTCTTATTTTGTCATATTTTAAGCTTCGAGCGCGCCTCGAACACAAACTACAAGGACTTCTACTGGGACCACCAAATCGGGTTCGTTTGCTTACAACCATTTGTTTATATACTAAACCAGTCTTAAACGAAAATTATATATTCGCTCAAAATAATCATGATCGTATTATTGCTGATGGTTCCCTGCTGAAGTGCTTCCATCTTCGTTGCTTCAGCTCACCGAGGATTAGATCAGCATATTTTTATTTATTTATTTTTGTTTTCTGTTGAGGATCAGAGTTGGCTTGTGGTTAATTTAGTTGTCGACTCCCTCGAAGCAGCGGCCTTTGAGGGCACCTGGCGTTCTGATATAGGAGTGATGCCGATTTTGCATTATTGAAGGATTAAAGTTATTTATTTATGAGCTTTTATGATATTGTGCTTCTCTTATTTATTTATTCTTTAGTTAAATGAAATGACTGATAGACAAGCTTGTTATTTTTTAGAATTATCGCAATAACTCGCTGATGTAACAAACAGAACAACATTTAGCTTTATTTATCATATTAATGGGTAACCATAAATATTAGATATATTACAAAGCGGATGTTGTACCTAGTTTACGCATATGTCAAAGGTGTAAAAATAACAGCCGTGAAGGTATAAAACAAAACGATGTCACTTAATACACTATCGTCGTGACCTTATTGCTCATGATATTTCTGTATTTCGTGTCTATATTCTGTTCTCTGATTAGTTCGCAATGTATAAAACTTACTGTTTCGTGGCTGTCACTGATGCACCACCAGAAAAAAATTTATCTTGTTCGAAACAACAGCGAGGATAATTCTGCGCGACCTTGGCTGGTGCATTGAACTTCTGGCCCAGCAATCGAAATCTAAATTGACCACAAGCAACAACCTGATAAAGAATAATCAAATATACACATTAAAAGACTGATCTAAAGTGAGAAGCATAGGCTCGATACTCATGAGAAAAAGACTGATCTAAAGTCAGAAGTATAGGATCGTAGTCTCGAGAACTGAAGAGGGGTCTGCAGCCGCGTGTACAGCAACAGAAAAAGACGCTTCGAACTGCAAAATTACAAGCTTGCTCTATCAGCATTGAGCTAAGCACCATATTAAATACAGAAAAGAACCTCGATATTGTATAAGTTTTGACTAAATAACGTTTATTCCCTTTGTACTGCAAAATGTGTCCAATGTTATTATAAAACATAATGCGGAAATTAATATAAATAATTTTACGAGATGATTAACCAACTTAGAAGGCCAACGTGGGCGATATAAAAAAATGGTTGTAAGCATACGAACCCGATTTGGTGGTCCCGGTGGAAGTCCTTGTAGTTTGTGTTCGCGGCGCGCTCGAAGCTTAAAATACGACAAAATAAGAAATATTTTGCTGTCCTTGTCGGCTATTAACGAACGGAAAAAACAGTAGCATACCTAAATTTAATTTAAAAAAAAAATGGAGATGGATTCACTTAGTTGTTCGAGAAAAAAAACTGTCTTAGAATCAGCAATGAAGATTCGGTATAACGCTAAGTTTTCAGCATCTTTCTTATATCTGTTATCTATCGACATCTTTCTTATATTTGTTTACTCCAGTATAAATACTATGAAGCTAACGAAAATAATAACCCGAGAAAGAGTTGTTCGCGCGAACTCATGGAGAACACGACACGCATCTGAAGCGCAAGCCTTGGCAGGAACTCCAACTGAGCGCGAATGCTAGGCCAGGACGCCAGGTGTTCTCAAAGACCGCTTACAACCTCCGGGAAAAACAAAAAGGACGAACAACTCTAAGAGAACGATTGACCTTGGCAACAAACTAGAACTCGCTTGATGGCCTTCGCTCCGCACGCATCCGGCCGGTCGCTTACTGCACCCGTGCATCCAGCCGAACTGACGACTCAATATTTAGAACAGTTAAATAAATTAATCATGCGAAAGTAAAACAGCAAGCACAAGAATTAAAAAAAAGAACATCGTGAAATTCAGCACTGTTCATACCATTGTAGTTTGTAATTTAGTGT
This sequence comes from Allodiplogaster sudhausi, assembly GCA_945643635.1. Classification (NCBI taxonomy): domain Eukaryota; kingdom Metazoa; phylum Nematoda; class Chromadorea; order Rhabditida; family Diplogasteridae; genus Allodiplogaster; species Allodiplogaster sudhausi. The sequence goes on along the minus strand of CALZFC010000006.1, from coordinate 3,870,119 downwards.
CAGGCGACACTACCCAAAAACACGGCCATTCAGCATGAAAACAGCCGAATGCGTTTTTAACGGTCATTTCGGATTCTTTTTTAAAATCCGACTGTATATGCATGTTCGGCGTGTCAAATACTATAATAAAAAATACAGGGAACGGCGTAAAAGTGTCGAATATCGTTCAAATTCCAATTGAAATTATTTAGATTAATCTAATTAATCTAATTAATTTATGTACCTGAAATGTTGGGCGGTACTGTATGTGTCTTGAGTTTCAATCGTCAATTTTTTGATAATTTTAATCTTTTTTTTTACATTATAATGCTTCTGATACGAATGCACATTTCCTCAAAATTAATTCAATTCTACTAACTTCTTGTTCGTATTGTGAACTGCAAAAAAGGGCTTCATTATTGACATTTCATTGTAGTAGTCTTCATTATGGCTTATAAAATGAAAGTTTCACCGAATTCCTGCTACACAAATGGCACGTTGACATTATTTTCTGGAATAATGATGAGGGCAAAATGGGCTTAATTAAACTTCGCATGAAAGAGCCATGTCGGCGGTTTTGTTGCTTCTCAAATAGCCTTAATCTTTAAATTGATGTACGAATAAATAAATAAGTTAACAGATCGGATTTCGAATTATTTGATATGTTGTAGATGTCTTATCCTTTTCACCCGCGACTGGCTAGCTAAGAACTTCTTCATTGAGCTTCCGTACTTTGACACAAGAACTACTAATTCATCTATTTTTCCGTGAACCGTTCAACCATCTCTCCTTCTGACAAGGGAAGCCTCTTTCCATAACCCAGCCAATCCTGATCCAAGTAAGTTTCCTATGTAGTCCTTCTCGAAAGATGTGTACTAAACTATATTAAAACTGCGCTCGTCGCATTTGCGATTTTATATGAATTTTTTAAAAATGAGTAAAATTTACATACGAAATGCTCGAACTTTATCAGTCGTGGTTTTGACTCTACAAACGTGGCGTTGGCAGCGTAGTGGGTTGCGCTCCCGCCCTCAATTTTCGAGGTCTGGGTTCGATCCCCTTAGGTGACGAATTTTTTGCTGCTACTGTTTTGTTTACAGGGATAATAAAGGGCACTCTAAAAGGTATTTTTAAGCGATTTTGAGTGTATGCAAAACTTTATTATAATACTTTTGCGATGTACTCTATAAGAAAAATTTTCGGCAATATCTTACTTCTCCAAGATTTGCGATCCGAAAGAGGCCGTCCCAAATAGGGAAATAAATTTTTTGTTGAAACTTTCCCCAGGGAGTTATATGATGCCAGGAAACCGAATCTGAAATTCGTTTTGCTCGATTTTGCCGTTTCCAAGAGTTACAGCAGGTTTTCCGTGAAGTCAATTTCTCTCGGCATGGTAATACTTACTGATCTACCGTAAGTTCTGAAAATTACGAAATCAATCAAAACGCACCTCATATTTGGTTTAGTCGACACAAATATCCCCCAATTAGGGAGTTCTAGTAAATTTGAAGCAAATATGTCAATTACCGAAAACTACCGTAACTCTTGGAAACGGCAAAATCGAGCAAAACGAATTTCAGATTCGGTTTCCTGGCATCATATAACTCCCTGGGGAAAGTTTCAACAAAAAATTTTTTTCGGAAAAATTTTCCCTATTTGGGACGGCCTCTTTCGGATCGCAAATCTTGGAGAAGTAAGATATTGCCGAAAATTTTTCTTATAGAGTACATCGCAAAAGTATTATAATAAAGTTTTGCATACACTCAAAATCGCTTAAAAATACCTTTTAGAGTGCCCTTTATTATCCCTGTAAACAAAACAGTAGCAGCAAAATATTCGTCACCAAAGGGGATCGAACCCAGACCTCGAAAATTGAAGGCGGGAGCGCAACCCACTACGCTGCCAACGCCACGTTTGTAGAGTCAAAACCACGACTGATAAAGTTCGAGCATTTCGTATGTAAATTTTACTCATTTTTAAAAAATTCATATAAAATCGCAAATGCGACGAGCGCAGTTTTAAAATAGTTTAGTACACATCTTTCGAGAAGGACTACATAGGAAACTTACTTCGATCAGGATTGGCTGGGTTATGGAAAGAGGCTTCCCTCGTGAGCGTCCTGCGTCTATTTATGTAGCTATGCACCTTTTTCAGCCTCATTATATGTTTTTTTCGGTCTCTCTCTCTTTCGTTCGATCCTCCTATCTAACTTTTATTTTTTCTACAATTTTCAACTTTTTCTACATTTTTTTTCCACCGTGAGATTCTCTGCAAGGTAACTCGAGGAAGTAATCCTTGATTTTCTCTACATTTTCTCTCCTTCAATCGCACGCTGCAATATCAAGCACCAGCACGATTATTCTTTTTTCTCAACGTTTAGTTGTTTATATTTAACTTATACAATTTGTAATGGCATTTAAAACTTTTATTTTGCTTCCAAGTAGAGGACAGATTTTGGTCTATATAAATAGCAAGTGAAATCGTTTTCCAGTAAAATTGACAAGGATCGAATGGAATTGAAAACCATTCCGGATGTTTTGTTGCATCTCAAAGATCCTTAACAGATTGTGTGCATTACGAATTGTTATTCTGTTCTCTCGTTTCTCTTTTTAATAATTGCTTCAATTAACTTTTACCTTATTTAAATACAATCAAAGACGATATCTAGTTGACGATGAGCAGGTCGACGATCTACATTTTGATTTTAAAAATGTTGACATATATTTAATTATATTATTTTTTCCGCTCTTGTAGCGAAGAGCGTAAAGGAGCTAAAAACTCACTCTTGAATTCACGCCATATTCCCTAACGCAGAGAATTCGCTGCTGTGCTACATTTTGACAAGCACATTGATAAAAAAACTACTCATAAAGGGATGGTTGTGGTTGTTGATTTACTCGCGCTGGTCACTGCATCATGTCAAGCGTTCTTCAAATAAATATGAGCGATCGATGTTGCAGAAAAGTGCCGGTGCAAGGAAAGCGCTACTCGTCAGAACTACTAATTGCGTTTTTTTGTTGCGATAAAAATATCCTTGTGCTCTCGTATCACATTGTTAAAACTAGGAAAAGCATTACAATTATGTTTTTAACTGTTGAAGAAAAATACATATGAACGTATACATAGATTATTTATCTCAAAGTTCACATTTTTTCGCTATCCTTTTGCCAGATTTGCCAACTAGTAATAAAGAAAAAGGCTTCCTTATCGACATTTCATTGTAGTATCAAAGGAGAATACAAGTCTTCATTATGGCTTATAAAATAAGTTTCCCAGAATTCCCACTAGACAAGTAGCACGTTGATATAATTTCTGTAATAATGATAAATTTAATCAAACTACGAGTGAAAGCGATGCCTACTGTTTTGTTGCTTCTCAAATAGCCTTAACAGATCGCATCTCGAATAGTTTCGCTAGTCTGATTGCACTCATCATATAATTTTTGCCCAATTTAAATGCACTCAAAGACATGATCCATCTTGTTGACGATGAGAGAGTGGTTCGACGACCTAGACCTAGTTTGAAGAAAATGATTGATTTATTGTACATGTCCTCTCTGAACACTTGTCTTTTTCACACGCGACTGACTAGCGAAGAACTACTTCATAGAGTTCGCGCGCCATTTTCCTTGCCACAAGAGACGCCGAGAATTCGTCGCTGGGATCACGCCACTGAGCCGGTTTTTACAGTAATTTTCAACTTTTCTTGTGTATACACTTTTTAATGAACAAATAATATATTAACTCGTGCAACTTTCCGCTGCAGCTGCGAGAAGGCGAATCCGTCTGATGACGATCGCGAGCTCCGCTTCTCAATCTTCGCCAAGAATCTCATCGATCTCGTCGAGGAGCGCCGGAAGCAACCGGACGTCTCCTTCGACTTCTATCTCTGGATGGATCGGACGAACAGCGAGATTCGCAGCGAGGATGGAACAAAAAGGGGAACCGCCATTGAAAATTCTTTAGCGTTTTAACAAAAAAAAGAGAAAAAGGTGCTAATTTAAATATGAGTTTTTCTCTCCTTTAAAGGAGAAAGTTTGCCCCGAGCGGGCATCGAACGCGGACCTCTTGGACGGTAGTTTAAAGGTTGAGTATAGTTGCTTAAGTGCAAATTCCAAAAATATGTCATCCTAGAATTCTTTTAAACTTAACTAACCTTGTAGCAAATTTCACGGGCTTTCTTTCTAGGAACAGCTTACCCTAACCCCGGTAGTGGCTTGGTCTGAAAATCCAGAAAAACTATATTTTTAAATATATTTTTACGATTTTTGCTGCTTAAAAGTTGTTTTCACGAAACGTCACCACGACCTCTTTTAAAGATAATGTAAAGGGCTATAAGTCACAAAAAAGAGATTTCAAAAATCTTAATAAATAACTGAGTTATGGACATTGGAATTTTAACCTTAAATCGCTAATATCTCTAAAGAAAATTTTTTTTTCAACAGATTGTGTGCATTTCGAATTGTTATTTGGGTCTCTCGTTAGCCTTTTTAATAATTGCTTCAATTAATTTTTTCCTAATTTAAATACAATCAAAGACGATATCCATTTGACGATGAGCGGGTCGACGATCTACTTCAAGATTTAAAAAAAGGTATAATTAGTGTATTCTTTGCGCTCTTGTCGCGAAGAGCGTAAAGGAGCCAAAAAATCACTCTTGAATTCGCGCCATTTTCCCTTACGCAGAGAATTCGCTGCTGGGAACTCACCCATGTGGAGCTTTTTCGCCAGAATCTGCAGCTTCTTTATTGTGTACGCCCTTTTACTTCTCTTACAAATTGAATATAATGACTTTGTTTTTTTATTATAATCAACATGACAGCCATGTTCTTTCCAAACATATTTACTTATATATGGTGTTTTTTTGTGAGACGTGCATTCGGATATAAATATATGTATGCTGCATTTATCTACGGATTGCTTACGATAAATAACAAAACTTATTATAAGTTACTTTATTTATATTTACGCATTATTTTTTATTGCTTATATATTACTTATATATGGTAAAAAATAAAATCGGCCCTTTAGCATGGTGTGCTTGGCAAAAAGAGAGATGGGCACCTTCTAATTCTCCGGTGGTTTGCTGCACCTCCTGCAATATATGCTTGATCAAGCAAAGACATAGTTGATACTGTGACGACTATATAAAACTAAACATATATTTTGATCAATCAATCAATCAATCAATCAATTTATACGGTGTGACATGGAACAATATATGTGACACACGTGGTAAAATTGTTATGAGAAGTAAAAAGAGAAGAAAATAAATAATAATGGAAAACTAAGACGAAGATATAGGTTTGAATAGATAAAACTAGTTGGAGGACTCTCTATTGATAAGATTAAAATTGATAGGGGCACGAACAAAGAATGAATTTTGTTTGCATTTAAGCCTACAGGTAGAGACATGTAACTTAAAAGAGAGGCCACGGTCTTGGAGCGCTTAAAAATGAGATGATGTGGATACTTATTAGAAAGCCTTATGCGGCCGAAAATAAATTTACGAATAAGATCTAGGTCCCTGGCTTGCCTGCGATTTAAGAGGGTGGGTAGACTTGAGATTCTGTTGCGCTGCTCGCTGGGCGGGATAGAATGATAGTGAAATCCAAATGACTTATGAAAAATCCGACGAGTAACATAGTTTTGGACTTTCTCTAGGGAGCGTATATCCTTAAGCATAAACGGGGAATATACAGACGAGCAAAATTCTAATATAGAGCGAATATATACACGATAAGCAGATAGTAAAACGGAGGCTTCACTAGTTCTAAGTGCTCTGAAAATGCTATACGCCTTGGCAAGTGACTTGGTGGTGACACTAGAACAGTGAATCGAGAAAAAAAAAGGATATAGCAAAGAGTAGGCGGCAGAGGAATTAGGAAATACATACCTCTGAAATGACAAAGGGAATGTGCGGAGAGCGAGAGAGAGAGAGAGAGAGAGAGAGAGAGAGAGAACTCGTCGACTCCGACAAGCGCAACATTTGCTATAATGGAGGCGTCCGGCAGTACGCCATGAAGTAAGAGAAAGAGAGAAAGAGAGAGAGAGAGAGAGAGAGAGAGTAAGTCAAAGAGATAAGTTAGAGAAAGAAAAAGCGAAAGTTAGAAATAGAGATAAAGCGTACTATAGAGAGAGAGAAAGAGTAAGTTAAAGAGAGATTCCCAACTGCCATTCTTTATCCCTCCAACTTCTGTCAGCTAATATCACTCTCTTTTCTACTACTATTGTCATCTAACTTTTTCTATGTCATCCATATATACAATTGATATTCGCTGACAATTTACTCAACTCTCTCTCTCTCTCTCTCTCTCTCTCTCTCTCTCTCTCTTTCTTTTCTATATCCCCTTCTCTCTCTTTCTCTCCCTCCTCTCTCTCTCCCCCATTCTCTCTCTCCTCCTTCTCTATCTAATGATGTTAGATTTCACAAAAAATATTTTTATATTCATATATTGTTTGTCAGATTAAAAATTTTATTTTTATTTTTTTTAAATTCATTTTTCAGGCTTAAAAATAAATATAAAACAATTATAACAAGAATTAAATACATATACATATTGAATTTTTTACGAAATTAAATTTGCTCGAAAGTTGCGTCGGTGGTTTTGATGGTAGCTGCGGCTTTGTCTAGGGACATCGCTCGTTCACTTTTGATGTGATGTTCATGTGTAGGGAAGTATTGTGTTGCACATCACATTGGAATAGTGGAATTCCATTCACTTTTGTTTACTATGGGAAAAATTTTCAAACTTCGCGCCAAATTGCTGCCAAGAATATTATTTGAATTTCCCCCAATTTTCAAAAAAAAAAAATTAACGGAACAACACTGTGGTCACCGGGGCCAACAGATCCGTGCGTTGGAGCGGCATATCGACGATCGCAACCGACATTAGCCGGCCTTTTCTATAAAGAGAGAGTACGAAGGACTCAAGCAGTGAGATCGGAGGAGAGGGATAGTGTACCCATTTCAAAATGAACTAGTCCCATACTTCAGAAAATCGGAGCAATATAGGTTGCAATGATCTCCTAATAACGAAAGTGCCGCGTTAATGATATTCTTTTTGAATTAGCACTGGTTTAAATGATCCTCTTGGATCTGCCCAGTGCACCATTGGGAGAGAGGCATCTTACAAGGGAAGCCTATTTCCATAACCCAGCCAATCGCAACCACAGTAACTTTATTATGTAGAATTCCTCGAAAAATGAGTCTGAAACTATTTTAAAACTGCGGAGGACGCATTTGCGATTTTATATGAATTTTTGAAAAATTAATAAAATTTACATACGAACTTTATCCGTGGTTTTGACTATAGAAACTCAGACTCATTTTTCGAGGAATTTTTAGAGAAAGAGAGAGAGAGAGAGAGACAGAGATTGAGTGAGAGAGGGAGAGAGAAAGAGAGAGCAAGAACTCGTCGACTGCGACACGCGCAACATGGAATATTGTATGATGCATGGAATATTATACAAAATGGAACGCAACGCAAATATTATATGCTATGTGTCGTCACATCATTTTTGAAGTATGAATAAATAAATAAATAAATAAATAATAAATAAATAATGATGAGTGTAGAATGAATTAATTCATTCTACACTCATAATTATTTGACATTCCGGCAGTTTTATTGCATTTCAAATACCCTTAAAAAATCGTGTGCATTTCGAATCGTTTCATCTGATGAATCGCAAGTCTTGCGATTTTAAAAATAATTGCGTTACTTAACATTTTTTTTAATTTACCCACTTCAAATCAAGTCAAAAAAGAGCACTTGGTCGTCATCCTTATTGCCGCCCCGGATCTAGATTCTAACAAGTTAATTTAGTGTACTGTTTGGATATAACAAGCGTCTCTTATTTTTCATAAGGTGAAAACAAAATGAATTAAAGCTTAAAATACTCTCTCACACTCAACGGCCACTTTCAGACCTTCCTCATCAGTCACTACTTCTGCATTGCATGACGTCGACTGGTCGGAGAAGTGGTGAAGTCTCGTGCAAGCTCCGTGACACTTGGCGCTCGCAGCTTCGCCTTACGCCGGCAGCAGAAGATTGACGACAGCGCCTTGCGATATTCCGTGCTCAAAGGATGCAGAAAGTGGTGATGTTACAGAACGTTTTGTCATCAGTAGTTTGAGGAGCATCTGATGTGTTACCCATTCTACGGACATATTCCGTGGATTCGTACTAATCTACAGACATTGTGGGACGTTTCCTCTCGTTTCGGTTGTGTTTTATATAGAATGCAAAGGATACCGTATTTAATTAATACTTCTAGTTCACGTCATAGTCCTTTGGGGCAAATTGAACTGATGCCGCTACTTGGAACGCTGTGAGTATATTCAAGAAGGCGCAATGTCAGAGATGCAACCTTGTGAGGTAGAAAATGACGGCGTTAGTGGTGACGGAAGTGTTGACGAAGAGGCCAGCAACGAGAGACACTTCGAGAGGGACGTCATTGGATTGTTGTACGAAGAAGCAAGCAAAGATGCCGATGGCCGCCGTCGCCGTCGAACCACCGACCACAACGACTGTGATTAGCAGCATGGATCGGAAGAGACGGCGGAGGAAGTGAGGGTTGCCTGGCGAGAGAGAGCGAGAGGAGAGAGAGAGAGGGAGAGAGAGAGAAAGATAGAGCGAGAGGGAGAGAGGGAGAGGGATAGAGAAGTGAGGCGGAGAGAGTTATTAGAGAGAATTGGAGAGATACGGAAAGGAAAGACGGGTGCCCCTTTAATGGAATCATCCATTAGTTTCTTTTAAGAAATTATTCATTGTTTTTTTAAGGAATTCGGGCTTATCGCTTAACCCATTGCTCTTAATGGAATACGAGTTCATGGCTTTCTCTGGCGGCAGCGCTCCAGCGCCTGTACCCCGGTGCGGGACGAAAAATCAATGGACGAAAATGTGATGGTCATAAGATGTGGAGGAAAAAGAATTTTCCTTAATCAATAAAAAAATCAAAATTCACGACATCTCCCACCGAGTCTCCGCAGAATTCGCCAGACGACAACGTAAATGATGAGCGTCGTCCCATTCAGTGCAATTGTTTCAGAGATCCAGACAAACGACACGACTCCGTAAAACTTTGAAGGCAATGAACACGGAAATGATCTTAAAGGAGGAAGATCATCGACAAATAATTAAAATAATTAATGAATGTAGGCACCCTCGCTAGGTTTTTCGTGCTATTTCGCAGGTCGCAGAAAGAAATATTTAAAGGAGAGCGACCACTGAAGAATTAGATTATACTTCAAATTGCATCAGCCCTTCTCTCTCGTGCTGCCTGGAAATTGCACGAGAGAGAAGGGCAATTTAAGGTATAATATAATTCTCCTTTAAATGTATTTTAAAGATAACTTTAATTTTTCAAAATAATTCATGAAATGATCGCTCATGGCAAGTGTAAACATTTCTTTTAGAGAAACTAGATTGAACAACCAGGAAAAATAATGAATAAAGCAAAAGAAGTGAGACATTCATTAGCATGTACAATTCACTTGGGTTAAAGATATAAAGAGACAAAAATTGTTTTCAAGCACCAACTCCTGGCCAACGAAGAAGAGGGCGATTGCTGTTTGGGCAACAGTGTAAGTAGAGACGAACAAGCGATGTCCAGAGAGATAGAGAGACTCATTCTTGTGTGTTTATAACTGAAATTCGGGTCCGATTTATTCATCACACACAAGCAAAACAAAAAACTATTGCGAATAGTAGTGCCCGCAATGGATCGCAGTTGTACATAATATTCTTTGTGTGATATTATACCTTCTCTTTATTGTACACTATATTTTATTTTAAAAAAAGAAGCTTACTAGTTGGCGGCAGTACAAGCGAGAAGACGGTCAACCGCGATAGAGACGATCAGAGCCGAACCAGCGAGTAGACCGACCATAGGAATTTACCTAAAACCACTCAGTGATTATCTGAATTGATCTTGGTGACGACACTTTACTCCTCGTCCGAAACAGTCCCGCACCCCTTTGGCTTTCGTGCCCGGTCTTCCTCTGACAATGAAGATCTCAATAAAATTGACTCTTTAGTTTTTTTGGGCCCGGTCTTCCTAATCTCTGTGCGGACCTCAATTGCGAAGCAGGTCATTGGTCGGACCTAATGATCGGACCAAAAAAAAGGCCGGCAATCATTGGCAGATGACCGCAGATGTGGAGGGCGTCCATCAAAGAGCGATGAGAATGTTGCAAGAGCTTCGGAGTTCCCTTTAAAAAAATTAATTTAAAAAAAATGTTTTTCGATGAGTATTTTTACTTAAAAAAAGAGTCTACTATATTTCTTTATTTATTTTTTTAAGTGTAAAAAAAAAATTCTCCAACTTGTAGCGAATCGTTGCTTGCTCCGACGACTCAATGATTGCCAAAGACGCCAAAAATTAGAGAGAGAAAAAAAAGGAAAGATAAAAGAGAGTTAGCACGTCGGCGAATGTTGCCTCCATAGTAGCAGATTGAGAAACAGCGAGCAGGAGATGTCCACCGCAACCGATGTCTGGCGGATTTTCAGAGCAATCGAATCTGAAGAATGGTGTGATAGAAAGCGCTTCTCCATTCTCCGTTCAAGACTTGTGTACCCCGAAGTCTGCAGCACACTATGAAGCGGTTATTTTCAAAAATAATTATTTTATTTTAACTTTAATCTTTTTAGTCCCATTGTCAGAATATTGTAATAAGTATATCGTCTTCTCTTTGTATATCTTTCCCGGCTAAATAAGAAAAATTTGTACAATGGTATATGAACGCAGATTGCAACGTTTATCTGTCTATCGCTTTGAGTTTTCATCTCTAATGAAAGAATAAGAATGAATCTCACGGTCACACAGAAAAGTGCTTACAAAAACTATTGTCTAAGTGCAATTTATGTATATTTATTATATGTGGAAAAAAGTGTTTATGGAGCATAATGTGCTTCATACGGAAGTCACAGAGTAAATACAGACTAGTTTTTTTTATTCGGTATAGAGAAACATATAAGAAAATTGCGAGTCAATGCTGGGAGCCGCATCCATGAGCCCATAAAAGAATGTATAAAAGTACGTTTCCTTCAAACCGCTTAAATGGTCACTTCGGTGATGGTGGGCGCGAAATATAACTGCGGTGGTTTGCTTTAACTCATGCGCTATTATTTTGATCAAGCAAAAACAAAGGTGTTCTTGTTTAATGTGAACGTAGTGAATATACATACATACTTATTACAATATCCCGAGAATGAATCCAAAAAATTATGGTTAATATAAAATAATTAATTAACCATGGTGACTTGAATAACCATGAATAATTAATTAACCATGGTGACTGTTCTATGCAAGTTTTTGTGTTTGCCTTGACGGTTTTGCACCACTAAGCTTAGTGTGTGGAAGACAGGTATTCTTGTAGATTTAGTCAAGAACCATGCAAGGATCACAAGAGAATACACTTGTATTGGTACAACGGCCAGGGGTGGCCGGCCCCTCCCCTCGGAGCCGGGGACGGATATTTTTAGCCCCACGGCTAATATGCCGACACGCCATTGCTATCTATAATTAACTATCAAATAATTTGGTTCGGTATTCGCAGTTGCAACATATCAAGCATTCTTCGGAGAAATATGAACGATCTATGCCGCAGAAAAGTGCCGGGCCAACGTTTCTGCCACCACTCCGACTAGCTTGTTTTTTTTTTCTCTCGCAGAGTCTGGATTGAAGGCCGATGAATAGCGTTGATTAGTACACATAAAAGAACGAGCGATTGATAGAAATGAATGCATGGAAAATGAAAATAAATTTAAAAAAAAAAAAACAAAAGGTACTGAAACAGAAGCCACAAATAATTCTCATTTTTCAGGACTACTGGCTGGTGAAAAAAACTTCAAACTGTTGCGCGGCGCGAACTCGTGCGGCATGGCCACCATTGTAAGTTCGAATTGTATATCTTAAGTTCGAATTGTATATTCTTAAATTCTAATCTTGCTATTGTAATTTTTTTTTCAGTTTTCATACAGTTCTGCTCACATCTTGTTCTTATTTTGCATTTTTGGAGCTAAGAACATTTTTTTTTCTTTAAAAAAAATTTTATTATCGACATTTCTATATAGTTTTATATTTAAATACAAAATGCATTCATTATGAATAAAAAAAGAAAATCAAGCAAACAAGAATTGCCCGCTCACCTCAACTCACAGTCAGCTGCACAACAAACAGCAAGCTATTTTCATATTATTTTGAATTATTTTCAGTAATAATGAATGATGAGAGCAGAATGGAGTTGAACTATGAATGAACGCCATTCCGGCTGTTTTGCCGCATCTCTAATTGCCTTAACAGATCGTGGGCATTTCGAATTGTTAATGATCGCAATCTCCGTGTGTCTTCAATGTCTTTTAACAATAAGCGAAAAGAAATTGTTTTGAAATCCAAGGTCTGAAGCTTTTCTCTTTATTCGGAGAACATAAAATGTTTGCCTCTATAGTTTGGAAGTGGTATTTTAAGTGGCTATGAAAGACCGCAAGCTAGATCTTCTGCCTGCTGTAACAACTGTTTATTATGACATTAAATCGAATAAAAAAGTTTTTATTATGGTATTAAATCGAATAAAACAAACTGCATTTGTCCAAAAGAAGAGAAGAAAAGAGTAAAGTGTAACAACACTTTCCAAAACTGTATTTTCTCTCTACATATCTCTTCTCTTTTGTAGCGCGCTCATGTCAGATGAACGTAGCAGTTCTTCAGAATCGCAGACGCCACAAGTTCGAGAGGGTAGTGCAGATGCTCTACCAGGTACTCATTGTTGTTTATTGACATTAATGAGAGATAATGCTAGCTTTTGTGATCAACGTGCGCACACAATCTTTTTTTAACGTTCGAAAGAATTTTTTGAAACATTACACAGTATGTACATATGTAAAATAAAAAGAATAAAAAATAAAAAAATAAAAATAATACACAGAAAAAAACTGCATGTGCATATTTATATACGTATACGCCTATGTACATCTGTAGTATGTTGCATGCCTGTATATGTACAAACATACATACCTACATAATGATAGTAGTTAACGAGTTTTACGTTGTATATACATATTTGCAGTCGCGCGTAAAGGCATGTCTGCTCGCAATGTTTTCGTGCTATTTCCACTGTTAAGCCATGGATAGTGGGTACCTTCACCTTCATCCTCGTGAGTCAGTCTAACGCAAGATATACATAAATCTTACGTTAGAATGACTACAATTGACGAGATTTCAGAATTGACGAGATTTCAGAATTGGCGAGATTTTAGGATTGATGAGACTTCAGCCGCCGTAGTAAAGTGTCTCTTTTTTGAGGCTAAACCTGATGTTACTAACATGAGGGTAATCTCTCTGATTCTCTCTCATTTACAGCAACTATTCTTTTCTATGCCTGTTCCCGCACAGTTAGCCTGATGTTATTTTGTGGCAAGGAACAGGCAGTAACATGAGGCGAAAAAGAGACAGAGTGAGAGAGCATGCATTTTGAAGAGATTCTGCTCAACATGAGGCTAGGAATCTTGACGCGGGCCGCATTGAGTCAAGATTTCTAGCCTCATCTTCTCTTCAAAATGCATGCTCTCTCATTGTCTCTTCCTAACCTCATGTTGCCAGCCAGGAAATCATATCCGAGATCCGAGAGGCGTCAAAATCCGGCCTGTTAGCTAAAAGTTGAAAGTCGAGAATCTTCGAAAAAATGCTGTACTATTTTTTCCTTGCAAGGGAAACCAGCTACTTACAATGTATTATTGTTTTGATGATGTGTTAGTTCATTATAATTGATATGCTGCTTGTTTTGTTTTGTCGTAGGAGCATGGATGACCAATCTGTGAGCATTTCACAGGCTTGAGCGCCGTGCAATCGGATGGGAACCCGCACTGCGCGCTAGCTGAAGATCCACTGAGAGGAGCAGCGATCGAACGACTAGGGTTATAAGAAGGTGCATCTGGGCACGCCCTAGAAGATCAACCCCTTCGGAGGCGCCTCGCACGCAAAGGTAATCGTCCTCGAGAAGGTGTACGTGATTGTCTGCATTCTTTTTTTCCATTTTTTTTACTTTTAATTCGGTTCTTTTTGCACTTTTCCGATGTTATTCTAATACTCCAGGAATGTCTGGGTAATTCAATCGCTTTAAGAATGTTATATAAAAATTATATCGCATTTTCAACGAAATTCGAAGGGAATATAGCTGATTTTTTTCTTCTTTCAGCAGATGGGAGTGACCGACTATCTGCTCTGCAGGATGAACGCGTGCACGCCAAGCTTCGGAGGAGTTGGTCCCAAATCGCTCGAAACAGGAACGGTTAGACTAAATGCTCCTTTCATAATATTTATGGTTTGAATATGAGAAGATCACGATGTAAATATGACGTGTTGAATCATTATTCTTATTTAACTAAACTAAATAAAAAAAAGATGAATGTGCAATTCATGGAAGTAATTAGCTGACATGAGTATTTAGTTTCTATGTAATTCTCGACTCGTTCTTTGCAGGGCGAAGTTCTCGGGAGCTCGTTCTCGGGAGATGGCAATCACAAGAACGATGGGACAAGCGACATGCAATTCGAGGTTAGAATGCTTAAGTGTTCACAATATGCAAACATTGCATATTTTATTAGCAATTCAAATTTATTATGATAAAAAGGTTAAAATAGTAATTGCCTAATTTTATAGTCAATAATATTCAGGAACTAATTTATAAAAAAAAACTTCCTTTTTACTATTTTACTATTTCTTTACAGCCCGAATTTCTCGGTGATAGCGGGACCACTAAGACGCGATACAACAATCGGAAGAGGGAAGCAATCTCGGAAGATGGCAATCGCAATAAGAAAAGAAGAATGGTTATGGTTAGCACTGTATCTTGGAAACATATTTTATTCCAATTTATCACATTCACGCTATGATCATTTTGTTTATTTTTCCTTTTGTTGATTCAAGACTTGTTTAGATTCAAAGCGACAGTTCTGGTGAGACGTCCTCAGTCGAGGACGAGAGTGAAGAGGAGTCGAACCGTGTCAAGAAGGGAAAGAAGATGAAGAAAATGGGAACCGTATCGGAGAAGAGAGTTCTGACGGAAATGGCTGAGATGTACAAGGTACTTATTCCCTGCTTACATAAGTCTTACGGTATTATTTTGAACATTGACTCCCTAATTGTTTACGTTTTTATCCACTAACTTCCTACTTGTTTAGGCTCAGCAGAACGCGTTCAAGGAACAGGCGGAAGCATCTCGGAGGATTCAAATTGTGGCAGATCGCGCTAAAGATGCTCTCGAGGAGCAGATTGGTCTGGCACGCGAGATGAAGAAAAGCCTGGAGATGCTCCGTCAGAGCGGCCATCTACTTCCTCACGATGCGGGATCAAACATTCATGAACAGGTTACTGTATTATCTTATAATAAGCTGGCTAATACAGTATCCCTCTCTACCAATTGTCCCTTCAAGATATTTATTTGTTTTAATCATAACAAACGTATTTTTTTTACAAATTTTTTATTTCAATTTATAAACATAACTTTTTAAGGACAGTTACGAGCGTCTTATCCAAACACCGCCCGCCGATTCCAAGGAGTTCCAGTTCCTGAAGCCGATGACCTCGGCATTCGGAGAAGAACACGGAGCAGCAAGCGTTGCTCCAAGTATTGCGTCATCCCAATCGATTCAATATTGAATCGTACTTTGAAGAATATATTCAGAGCTTTTAGCAGTACAGCTAATGTAATTCTATTAATACAGTATATAGCATTCTAGTAACAGAAATGGTTGAATATTAATAGAAGACTACATAGTATAGATTATTGTGGAATATAGTTAGAGTACTCCATATTGTTTTCTTTTTAGCTTAGCTGTTTAGTTTACCTTTTTAGCATGTTTGTTTTCTAGAAAACTGTTCATTCCATGTCCAGTTTTCTCACTCTTAGTTTTTAGTTTCTTTAGCTCATATATATGAAGAAAAGTTGTTACAGTGAGTTGTTGCAGTTGCATTTCGATTGAAAACTATGTTTGTCATTTCTGAGCGGATAGTTGTAGAGTACGGTAATTCTATTAGTATGTTGTGTTTCGTAATACAAAGTGTTGTTAAGCCTCATAAAGGCTTAACTAGAATAACTTATAAAATAGAAACAGTTACAGTAATCCTTTTTTTTTCCTTTTAACTTAATCGAGCATTCTTGTTCTTGTTATCTTGTCTTTTTATGCTTCTAGATTTTAGTTTCTTTAATTAATACGGTTAATACGGCTGCAATGAACATGAGAGGATAAATGTTTATTCTTAACAGATGTACAGGTTAACTGGCCAGCTAAAGCGCTGCGGTGAGAAGCTCACGGGGGTTACGGGAATGCTGGGGAAGTCGAAGACCACGTCGTGGGGGGCCGAGTTGGCAGCGACTGTAGCCACGTTCAATCCCGAAGTTGTGCAAAACTGCACAAGCGAGGACAACTTTTGCTGCCCGCTCAGGGGAAAGGCGACATCGCGTGGAGAGGATAGTGAATCGCTTCTTCAGCCATCCGAAGCTCTGCTCCACGATCACTCGCGTCTTGGCGTGCTTGCGGTTGAAGCGAGCTTGCTGAGCAGTGACTGCTCCTCTTGCGAATGGGGTCATCACCCTCTCGCCGTTTTGGAAGCCGCTGTCACCCACGAGGGCGTAGCCAGGAATTGCTCCCAGGGAATCCATCGCGCTCTTGGCCGTTGACTGGGAGTAAATGAACGAATCGTGGGAGGAGCCGGGATACCGAGGGTTGATGTAGAGAAATCTTCCTCGGTGGTCCACAATTGCTAGCATGTTTAGCGCACTAAACCCCTTCCTGCAGCGATATTGACCGGGGTTAGATGAGGGGGTTGCAATGGGTATTAGCGAGCCGTCAATCGCTCCAACCACGTTTGGCAGACCAGCATACCGGGAGAATCCACGGGCAACTTGAGACCTCCATGCGACGTCGTGGACTGGGAACCGAATGAAGCGGTTCACGACTGCTGCGCTCGTCAACGCTTCAACCACTCGGGAAACGATGTCTGAGATGACCTTCTGGCTGGTTCCGAACCTATCCGCGATGATTGTCTGATGAGAGTTCGTGGCCAGGTAGCTGATGCAGGCGGCCACCTCGAATTTCCGCTATTATCGCCCTACCTCTTTCCCGCTCTCTCTCTCTCTCTCTCTCTCTCCCTCTCTGTAACAGTCTGAATTAACATGAAAGCATTACTTGGTTTCTCTTCGATATTGGCCAGTCGGTTCCGTCCTCCACCACAAGATGAGCGTCACAGATGTCAACCAGCTCGTCCAATTCCCGTTTGCGGAAACGAAATTTTTCCCGGAAGATCGCGGGGTTTGTGATATGGGCATAGGGGTAAAGACGACGGTACTGCATGTTAGCTGATCTTCGGCGACGAAGGAGAAGGAGGGCCATCTCGACAACTGTTGTGTGCTTGCGTGGAAGGGACAGGGAACGGTGTTATGCGCAGAATAGTGACCGCTAAGAGGGTAAGCAGGGAGCGAAATGTGGTCAACATGAGGCTAAACTTCAGGTTAACCTTCTTAACCTCATGTCAGTAACCTCAGGTTTAACCTCAAAAAAGAGACACTTTACTACGGCGGCAGAATTGACGAGATCGCGTGCACGATGACGGCAGGCAGCAAGCAGCAGCTGCTGGGTGATTGTGAGGTCGAATGGGGCTGAGAATGTGCAAAGCGAGAGGCCTTACTGATTACTCTTATTACTTGTAGGTCCAATTCAGCGACTTGCAAAAAAAATCATATGAATACGACCATATAAACATACATATCATTTTACTATTTAAAATGTTGTACTTTTTTCCATTTCAGAAAGCGCTCTTGTTGCTAATAATTATCAGCAGCTGAATCTCTGTCCAAACTATACGCACTATCAGCTTACATAAACTGCTAAATCGTTTGTTTGTAATAAACAATTTGAATGTCGGCGATATGTTAAGGTTTGATTAAACAAACATTTATTTTCCCAAGGAACTTAAGTCTAAAAAGATCCTAGAGTGTTTGTAGGCTATTTTTAAGCCGGTTTTTTTTAAAGGAAGTCTACACACACGGCATACAAGACGACATAAAAAATTAAAGCAAAGACATAATGCAAGGGTGGCACTCATTTCGAGTCGTTTCCGCATCAGAAAAAAAATCAAGAAGGTACCGGAATAGAAAGAAGGTACCGGAATAGAAATTTTAATATCGGAATTCGGAATTCGGAATTCAGATACACCCTGGAATGTAAGATGTCGCATGCCAGCTTTGTTTGGACATTTTTGCAAAAGTGTACATGGACGTTGTTGCGAATCTACCACATTGTTCAAAAAGTATGTGCACATTTTTGCGCAACTATGCATAACAGGTCGAAAAGGAGAAAAAACGCTGCTTTTTTATAGTTTGCATCGTCATATATGTACATACATTATATGTACATGAAGAGTGAGTGGCTGAGGTGCATGCGAACCTTTGACCTCACTCTGCATTACAGTACCATTTATTTATTTATTGCACATTAACTTAATGATAATCACACGTGGAATCATCGAGAACATCAATGAACCATAAACAAGTACATTAGTTTATGACAGCTGAAGAAGTCCACTAGGGAATGGATGAATGTGGAGAAGGTTGAAATTGGGCGATAATACAAATTAAGGATGATTGAAAAGAATTTAATTATATTCATACCCTATTTTACATTAGATGTGGGTTGAAACAATTTTAATATCTCCCTTTATTGTGTATGAACAGATGAACTCTCTTGAAATACTACTGTATGCATGTACATACATACATACATAAGTGCATAATTATGAACATATGTTCATAATGTATATTGCCAAATTTTCTTCTCAAAACATCTACACATGACAAAAATAGCTCGAATCGCTTTCCATTCACATCACGTTCAATTCAATATGTACGTGGTCAACATTATTATTGCGCGACATGAATGCATGTGATTGTGCTGATAATGTTATTGTCTTAATTGTGCGAGACAATCGAGACTATTGTCTATGTAAATATGCTTCCGTAGGAGGGGAATGATATTCTGAACCCGCGTGACAATGAGCAGTAGGAAGAAAAGCAGATGTAGTTTAAAGAATCGTGGCGCTGCTTTTGATTTCAAACAATTATTATAATCCGACTAGAATAAACTGTATCGTACATAAAGTTTGTGAAAATAAGACTAGTGCGAATTTAAAACGTTTACAGCATCATTTCTTAGAAACTTATTATTCTAGAAGGAATATATTGTTTTCAGAACAAAACTAACGCGTTCTGATTATTCTTCTTGATTCTAGACAAGGAACTAACTAAAAAAAAAGTTTTCCCATGTTGTTTGCGATTCTCAACTCATGCGCATACTATATTTCTCCTTGTGTTTATTCGTCGTCTTACCTGGTATTGTTCAGTCTGAACAACGTCTCTCGTATGATTTTATAAACATAATATACTTCCGCAGTAATAAATACAGTTTTGTTATTTTTGTTCCAATGTACATCATATTTCTAGCCATTACGGCACTATGTCATGCACATTCTATGCATGTCAACCCGAAACATTTGTGCGCTTTTTATTCAATGGTGCCAATGACGTTAAAGCAACGTAAGATTCGAGTCAATTTGAGTCATCTTCTCTCAAAAGCTGCTTGCATTAGTTAGAAACCCTCTGTTGCTTTGATGTAGAAGCAGTAACATCGTAACATCTATAATTAGATATACTTGTTTTTTTGCACCGATAACCTTTTCGGGATATCCTATCAGCCTGCTTACTCATCATTACTTGATGATTCGGTAAAAATTTACTAATTTTGTCTTATCAGTCTAACAATTTGTCTCTACTATGATAGCATCTACCTGCCTATGTATGTAGCTTAATTAGCCTTCAATGCACGTAATTCGGTGGCTGCAATATGTATATCAAAAGAGAATGATGAGCCTGCATAAACTTGCCTACATAGTTGGCATATCGACAATCATGGCTACTTGTTACTCTCTATATTACAAATTTGTCACAGAATATTTCATCCACTAGATCTTTCTTTTTCACAATCAGTGATTACCATTCAGTTTCGTCGAATCAGTGCCTTAAGGACTGATAGTGCTGCGCTCTATCCTCTCGGTAGCTTCTCTTTCACAAATATACACAGGCTATGTTTGCCAAAGGTTATTGTCATTCAGTGGTGTCGAACCAGGGACTAGTGAACTGATCGCGCTGCTCGCTTACCACTCGGCCAAGCCATGTCCTCGGTCGTCGACATGTGGCACGTGCCCACCACTTTCTCCGGTGTCTACCTCCGCACGGCCATCCTCAACTCTTCGCTCCTTTCGCTCGGCTTCCTTCCCGTCATATTCATGACAATCGTCTTGCTGCGAAATCCTGCAGCGTTTAAGAAATACAAGGTAGGCAACGATCACTCTTGATTTGACCACAGTTGTCGTTATTAGCTGAAAGTAAATTAATGTGAACTAAAAGTTAATTAATTACTTCAGTATAACGTCGTGCTCATTACCTACGGCTGCTTCGTTCTCTACATTCCAATAACCCTGCAAAACTATCTCGCCGTTGTTCTCATTGCCGCTGGAGCGCCTACGGTGAGAATGTTTGATAATAACATTACAGTTTAAGTTTCTTTTTTTTAAAATAAAATATGTTACTATGTGAATATATGCTAAATTAGCCGCGTTCAGGCCGATCGCCAAGGATGGCTGACAACCGTCGCCTTTTGCACCTTCTTGAAGCAGCTACCTCCAGTCTTTGCTCACACGGTGCCAGCGCTCGGATTGGTAACTATTTTATATAATATTTAATATAAAATAAGAAAATGTTTCTTTTTTTTAAATTTTAATGTTTATTTAAATAGTATGTTTTTCCCTGTATTGAGCTGAATTAACGTTTTTTTTTACATTCAAGATCATCAGCGTCGTCCGCTTTCGAACGGTCGTCCTAAACCGGGACACGTCTGGCCGCGCTGTTATAATCGCTCTCCTTCTCATTCTTATCCCGGGTGTAAGATTCATTTAATTTGAAGCATATATTAAGATTAAAAGTAATTAGTTAAACATTTTGCTCTGATAAAATAAAAAAAATATTTTAAAGTTTTCCATTTCAATAAATGAGACATTTTGCTTTTTAGCCACTCTACTTTGTGCAAACTGTCGCATTCGGCGTTGAGATTTCGACCAAGTTGATCTGCTTGAATATTATGACTCCTTACGACAAAAATATCATATTGGTTTGGTTTTTTTCTTCGATTTTTTTGCAACACGGATATGAATACGACAAAAGTTGACCGTACATTAAGCATGTCATGGACGCATCTGTATAGTAAATTCTGTAAATTCGAGTGTAAATTCAGAGAAAATTTTGGAGTTAATTCTGTATAAATTATAGAGAAAATATTGTAAATTCAAGAGTAAATTCTGTAAATTCCCTCAAATGCTCATTTTGTCAGGCTTGGTACGGCCTCCTGGCCGGGACGGTTCTCGCGTGCGTCTCCATAAACTTTGGCCTTCTGCTCTATGTTATCATTCAGCGTCGGAATGCAAAGCGTCAGGATTTCAGCGCTTTTTTATAATTTTTTTAACTCTGGATTTAATATCGAAAAATCTAATTAAACAAATAATTTTAATATAAAAAAAAAACAGAAATAATCTTCTAGACGCGAGGACGCATTCCTTCTCACAACTGCAGCTGTCGATTGCCGTCTTCCTCCAGTCCCTTTCGCCATTCGCCGCCTTCATCAGCATGGACGTCTACATGGTCATGATCTACTCTGGTGAGTTCTTGAAGATCAATTTGACTATTGGTCATACGTAAAGAATCGAATACAATTTTTATTGAAATTGAAACCATATTGTTAGTAAGCCTAAAGATCAATCTGATAATGAGTTCGCTCATTGATCTAGAATGGAACATCATTCATTGAAACATTAAAGGACGTGTGATCATTGTCACAAATGTTGAGATCACTGAGATGATATTTCTCAATAACATTACTAACATCATGAACATGAGGCCATTTTCATTATTTTTGCACTTATGGAACAGTAGGCAAATCTAATGCGTTTCGGAAACAAAGAGCTGTGCTTTCGATGCTATTGTTGCACAGCGCACTTTACTCAATGGAAATTGAGATCTTTGGATCAAAGGACAAGAATCTCCATTCTGCAGCCGCCGTAGTAAAGTGTCGCTTTGTGGGGGGGGGGGGGCGGGAGGGAACTCGCGGAGCTTCCCTATTCTCTTGCAAAAATTATTTTCTTGCAAAAATTAGCTATTTTTCTGTCATTAACGCGTCTTTCGACTCAGCAGAATGACATTCTTGTCCTTTGATCCAATGAACTCAATTGCACTTGTGCTGTGTGCTGCGCTATACAACAATAGCAGCGAAGACACAGCTCATCATTGTTTCCGAAAACATTAGATTTACATGTTGTACTAGAAGTTCAGAAATACAAGAGAACTTCTCTGATTGTGAGCAGAAGACGCATGACATTGCACATCGGGGAAATTCGATTGCGTTTTTTCACCCAGTTTTAATTTTGTTTGAAAAATGTAGTTTTTTTTCTATTCCAAGCGAACAATACATTAAATGGCCTGTAATGACGTGCATGTCAAAATGTAGTATGCTCTATGTACATATAGTGCCACATGTTAAGTCGTTGACGGTCTTCGTAAGCTTAAAAAAATTTGCCTCAAAATTATAGAAAGTGGAAATATTTCAGACGGAAAAACAAACTAATTATAAGCTAAAACACCTTAAACTACACAAAATTAGATTTTCACAGCGAAATCAATGAACATAGGTATACGTTGTGCACTCTTCTGCCTTGATAAACATTGAAATCATTGCGGAAACTAAACTAAAATATCATTTAAGTTGCCAAATAAATTATTTTCGTTATTTTTTAGCAATACAATATTGACATTATGATTACAATAACCATATCATTTGATAAAAATGTAGGCGAGAAGCCGCCAGCGTGGCTTGAGACGCTGACCAACGTCTTCTACAGTCTGACTCCCTTCATCGATCCGCTCCTCGCCATGGGATTTGTCACCTTCTTTCGGTAACCATCGTTGCTTTCTTGCCTGGTATATATACTCCTCAAACGCATTTCAAAGTCTTCCCATTATGACATTCCGTTTTCACAAACTTATTGCTATCACAAATGCATAAGGCAATTTCATCTAATTATATCTACATTGTTCAGCTTTATGCTTATTTTTAATTATATTTTATAGCGTTACGGAATATATAATGAAATGTGTAAGGTATTTTTCCAACAAAAATTAATTAATTAAACACTTTTCTTCTTCTCTCAGTCGCCAGTTGCTGCTTTCGTCCAAACTGCTACTGCCTTCGTCGTCTCTCGCAGGCCCAGAAGAGAGCAGCCGCGCTTCCAAGACCACGTCGTCCAAGAGATCTGTTATTCCCATGCGTCAAAAATGCTTAAATTGAATATACCGTATTTTCTCTTTTAGTACCCCCGGGGGTTCTATTTTTCAATACCCCTGCGAGAGGGGGGCACTATTAGAGGGAGGGGTTCTACTGGAGGGAGGGGTTCTATTTTTCAATGTGAGACACTGAAAGTTTGATAACAACATTTTCTTCTCAAAATAAGAAGAATCGTAGGTCGAATTCATAAGAATCATCACTGGAATATCCATTTTACCACATATTTTGAATGAATTTGCAATCATTTCATTGGAGAGAGCATCCCACGCCTCCAGGATCCATTAGAAGTATGTCTCGAGCTGAGATTTTTAGGCTGTTAGGGGGGGGGGACACTATTGGAGGGGGGGTTCTACTAGAGGGAGGGGTTCTATTTTTCAATGGCTTTATCAGAGGGGGGTACTATTAGAGGGGGGGGGGTTCTAATAAAGGGGGGGTACTAATAGAGAAAATACGGTACATGAATTTTTAAATAAATAGAACTCATGAAAATGGTAAAGAAAAAATTAACGAAACAATGAAGACCACTTGTTTATTCAATTCAGTCACTGATTCTTTGATTTGCCTCGTTTAACTGGAAAATTATTTAGTTTCCTCATAATGTTCTCTTTTTAACGCTGTCACATTTTTTTATTGTCTTGTTTTTTTTTGTTTAGAGATGACTACGAAAAATGAAGCGGACCAGGTGGAGTACTGACAAAACAAAATTCTTGACTTGAACTATAGAAATTAGAATTGAAGAATCGGGCTTGTATGTTATTGAAGCGGCTGTGATGCTTTATAATGCCTCACATAAAACAGCCCATTTTTGCCCCGCTATTACTTATTTGCTATTCTTCGTTCTTCAAATCAACACCGTGGGTAAAAATCAGACCAAGCAGAGTCAAAATTTAGCCCCGGCACTTTTCTGCGACATCGATCGCTCATATTTATCCAAGGAAAGCGTGATATGTTTGAATCGCGGATTGCTTGATAGTCGATCAGAAATATTTATAAGTCATCGTAATGGTGCCATGCTGTATCGCGGTTCTACAAGTGTGTACTCTGTTTTGGGTACCACAGTATACAGAAATACCTGCCTGCCACAGGTGAGAACATTTTAACGTCCTGAATAACTTTAATTTAGTTCTGAGGAGGACAAATTCGAAATCGATTTCTCGTTTTATTTATCTATTACTGTTTCTATGTTCATACATATAATAGTTCTTCGTGTTTCGTTTTCCGCTTTTTTAAGTCAACTTAATTTAATTGGAATATCGTCGACTTCGCCGGTGTCCACCGATTGCCCACTTTTATGCGATAGTGGGACGTGGATTCCATTAGCAATTTGGTCCGATAAGCGAATAAACAGTTGAATGGTCGACTCAATTCTGCTGTAACACTTTTGTTCTTCTTCCAGTAATGCCATATATGCAGCTGTCGGTTAGCTTATCACCGTTCTTCCACTGTCTACGAAATGCAATTTAAATATTCTTACAATTAGATTCACTTGCAATATTGATTTAGTATTCTGAAGTCTTGGCGACTCTTTTTGGTGTGTGCACAGCAGACGGCACTCTTCTTTCGTTTCCGTGCGGCAGTGGACGGCTCACAATCAGATGCAGAGGAGTAGTAAGAAAGAGATTGGGAGAGAGAAAGAGAGAGAGAGAGAGGGAGAGAGAGAAAGAGAGAGAGAGAGAAAAAGAGAAAAAGAAAAAGAGAGAGAAAGAAATAGAGAAAGAGAAAGAGAGCGAGAGAGAAAGAAAGAGAGAAAGAAAGAGAGAGAAAGGAAGAAAGAAAGAGAAAGAGAGAGAGAGAGAGAGAGAGAGAGAGAGAGACAGAGTCATTTATTGAACTACGCGGACACCATAGTTGTTATTTGTTATCAACTAATAATTCCCTTACTTATTCGGAACCCAACATATCAAACGCTATACGGATGCAACGAAATCGCAGAAAAGTGCCGGGTCAACGAAAGGAGATAATCGGCGAGCAACTAGTTGTTAGAAAATAATATGGTTAGATGAAAATTTTATTTAGCAGAATCGAAGCTAAAACATTTTCTCTTGCCGAATACTTTTTTTGTAGGAAATATCATGAACTTTAAAGCGCATAATTAAGTAAAACCCTTTGTATAGCTTTTACAAAATTGCTAGACTTGAGATATGTAACAAACATATTAACTGCCGATGGGAAAATAGTTAGATTAATTTTTTATTATTATTTAGTTTTTTTTGGTGGGAGCAGAGCCTGTGGCATGCTGGTATTCTTGTATATTGTGTCGAATATCATTCTAGGACCAAAACAGAGTACATACACTTGTAGAACCACGATACACCATGGCACTATGATGCCAAATCATGAACATTTCCGAGATACTATCAAATTTATGTGCGCTACTTGCGAAGAAGGAATCATATCATGCGTTCTTTCGATAAATAAGAGCGGTCGCTGTCGCAGAAAAGTGCCTGTACATAATTTTGAATCCTTCTCGTCTGATTTTTCCGCACGGACCTGATTTGAGGGACGACGAAGAGAGAATAATAGCGTTGCGAAAATGGGTTGTTTTATATGTGAGGTATTATAAAGCATCAAAGCCGCTTCAGTAACATACAAGACCGATTCTTCAGTTCTAAAGAACATAATGTCTATAGTTTAAGACAAAAATCATGTTTTGTCAGCACTTCGCCTGATCTTATTCATTTTTCGTAGTTACTTGCAAAAATACATACGAGACTTGATAACGAAAATCATACATAAACGTAGAATGCGCTCCTAACCGCGAAATCGTGCGTCAATGTTGTAGCATGCATTGTAAAATTTCCCAATTGTATACAGTATGCAGGCATTTTTAAGAGAACACTATAAATCTGATCTGTGTGCTAGTAAGACGGATGAGTCATCCTTGTATGCATTCTATTTCTTCCTTTTACTTGCTACTGTGTGTCACTTTTAAGTGTCTTTTTTTGAGTTAGAGAGAAGGAGAAGACGAAAGTCTCGAAGCCGAGAGTGCTCACTCTTCTGGACGCGGCGTTTATGAACGGTACGAATCTCATTCCAAGACGCTTTTCTTTAATCCGGCAGTTTTTGTGCTCATTCTCTACAACATTCTAACTATTTCATCACGGGTTTAAAATCTTGATTCCTTTTGCTATCGTTCGGTGCTTTCTCTTTCTCTTTGTACGGGCTGATTCATGGTCGAAAAGGATTTTTGTATTTGCCTTTTCTGGATTTCGTTTTCGTCCTCATCATCAGACGTTGCGAAATGTAATGATAGCAGTGAGGTCGCGCATAGAATCTTTGCCAAGTCTCTAACACGCTTTTCAGCAGTCCGCTCATTCCTCGGACGTCTGGTGGGCGACTCATCGCACGCATATCCACGTTCCTTCTTTTATTATAAGAGTAAACATGAAAGGTTCTTTAGAAATCTTCAAAGAAATATGCCTTCTAAAATGAGTTTATTTTTTGATTGAAATATAATTTTACACACGGGATTTCTTTGAATAATCGGTGCGGTTCCCTCAGAGATGCGATAAGTGTGCCTTTCATTCTGTTCTCTGGTCCTAGGCATGGAGGACTTTGACGCTTCCATCTATCCCGACCACGTTTGGCTCGCCATCTTTGCACGCTGTGACTACGCTACGCTTAAGCGGCTCAAGTTGGTGAGTCTATAAGTTTTTCTTTAAATACTTATGTAATTCATTTTATTAGCACTTTTCGTGCCATTCCATAGAGTTTTGTCTTTCAATCTAATTGTAAGTGAAACAAAACGTTACTAACACTTAATCGTGGATAGATGAGTAACATGTTTGTTTTCTATTTCTCTTTATTATTATTTTCTTGTTCTTGTATTTTATGTTCTGCTTAAGAAAATTTATTTCATAACATATCTATAACCTAATGCTTATTTTCTGACTTATTTTTTTTGGCTTTTTTAAAATCAAATTTCTATATTTTTTATATATTTATATCTTTAGTAGTAATATATTTATTTGTTAAGTTTCTTTATTTAATTTATAAATTAGTTGATTATTTAGTCAATTACTTCCAGACCTGCCGCTCCTTCTACGCGCTTCTCGCCGATCAGCACTTCTGGCTCGAACTCTGCGAGCGGGATGGAAGACTGCTTCCGCCTATGCCATGCCGGCAGTTCATTGCGCAGCTTCCGGAAGAAGAGGAAGAGGATGACGAGGTAAGATAATTTGCTTCTAAAGGATAATTAATTAGTTAATAAAAAAAAAGAAACTTGTTTACACTTTTTCCCCATAATACCAAGGCAGAGCGAGAGAATTTCGAGAATGTTTTTTTTTAGTTTGATTTCAAATGACCTAGATATGCATGAAGAACAGGGACTGAAAATACTTAGGTTAGAAAAAAAAGTGAATACATTCTAAGCGAGTAGAAATGTATGCTCAAGATATATGTATATGAAGAACATGAATTTAAAAATATTTTAAAAGTGGATAATTTCTAAACAAGTAAAGTGAGAACTCAAGATTGGTGTATATAAAGAACATGAATTTAAAAAGTGAATGATGTCTAAGCAATTATGAATATGAGACCGTTTTTGCTTTGCAGCAGACTGCCGACATGTTCTTCGACTACGAGATGATCTGGCGCAAGGATCCGTTCCGTGCCAATCTCGTCCCCGCTCTCACTGCTGACATGTCACTCAAGGACATTGAGAGGAACTACGGATGGAAGTTCTCGAGCGCAGCCAATGGGTTAGTGAGGCTCTCTCTCTCCTCTCAAGAGTACGGTAACCCAATCATTGTTGCAGAAATCTATTCTCATATACCGTAATCCTATATCTATTATCGTAATCCAATCTCAAATACCGTTATCTGTCCAGGGCAGAAAACGTGCGGTCCGAGGGTACCACAAAAGTGGGTGGGTAGGACCTCAGAAGGCCTCGAAAAAAGGGTGGGTAAGCCAAAAATGCAAATTTTTTTTCGAAAAAGATAGGGTGAGTAAGCTTAAAATTTGAAATTTCATGTCTCAAAAATAGCGTGGTAGTCCGGTTCGGACCCAACTTTTTCCCCTGAACCTGCCGGAGCGCCAATATTTTAGCCCGGTACTCGAGTCGCCACCCGTATCATGCGAGCTTCGCGCAGACATCCCCGTCGCTATCGCGACCAGCTTCAGCTGGAACAGACGAATGCTCACCGTCAATCTCGTTCAGGAGGGCGTTCCGGTGCGTTTCTTTACTTTCAGTCTATCTGTTAAATTGGAAACTACTTCATGCTTGCTATGCTTGTTCATGGTCTACTTTTTTAAAAGTGCTTCTCTTTTTTTTTTAATAA
The DNA here is from genome assembly GCA_945643635.1 of Allodiplogaster sudhausi. NCBI lineage: Eukaryota > Metazoa > Nematoda > Chromadorea > Rhabditida > Diplogasteridae > Allodiplogaster > Allodiplogaster sudhausi. The sequence continues at coordinate 3,841,415 of CALZFC010000006.1, read as the reverse complement.
ATAAGATTGAGTAAATTTCATTTTTATTTTGCGTCAAACTTTATGAATGAAAAGAATAGATAAACAGAAAGATAAATATTTAGGAGTGGGTGCTGGACCGTCTGCGTCCTCGCATTGTCGTTCGAGAATGGGTGGCTCCTCGCACGGATTGCGCATCTGTCTACGAGGTATACGGTATATATATATATATATATTAGGGATTACTGTAGATACTGTAGAATTAGTAAGGTAGTCAGAAGAAGTGATAAGTAAGAAAAAAACTAATTATATTAAACATCGACTCATGTGTTTATTATTTTTTTTAGAAATAGTAGTATTATTTTTATCATTGCTTATATTGTTAATAAAAGATATATATTTATACAATTTGGGTTATGATGCATAATTGAAGCTGCACGCACAACTTCTAAAGGCCGACGAATTGCTGGATTCGCGTGCTGTTCTTCCGCGCTTTAAATTTGTCGAGAAGCGATATTCACAATGGACTGGTAATATATAGATATATTTTTAAGTAATTTATTTCTACTTTTAAATTTGTATTTAATTTTTTATATTTACATATCTATGGGTACTTTTCATGTCCAGAAATTTGGTATGTATTTTGTACTTATCGCCCAAGTCGAGATGAATATCTTTCGACGTGATTGCTGCATTAATGGTTGTCTGATTTTAAACTCCACTAAAGCAAATATGGTCTCGACGATTCGCAAACGTTTTTTTTTCTGTTAAGCTTGACTTTAATGTAAGAGATGGTTTTAGTGATGATTTTTTTTATTCTTCTTCTATCATTGAAGCCGGCGAGTGGGAGCTTGTCGAAGTGGCGTTCGAAGAGTATCCAGTCGGAATGTGTTGCGTCTCTCTTCTCTCTTCTGGCAAAGACAGCCAGTTCTGGGCCGGAAATTACGGCACCAAATTCGCGAACACTCAGGTATTTTTTATTTCATTTATTTGCTTGTTTCGAGTACAAATATTGCATTTTCTTCTTCTTCTCCAGTTTCGGTAATTTTAATTGGGATTCTAGTTTTAGAACTTATTCGAAAGTAAATATACAGAAGAATCACTAATTCTTTAACATTTATAATAGTAATATTTATTATTGGTAGATAATCGTAGTATATTAATATTTATATGAGCATTACTTGTATACTTGTAGATTTATTATTTGTTATTTGTATATATTACAATATTTACTTCTCTTCAGGTTTTCGTTGAACTGCCAACAGAGCCGAAGCTCTACACCGACGCCGACTTCCCGGACGGAGTGAAGACGTACGGAGACGGCAGCATTCCATACATTGGCCTTCTGGGCGGCAGCCTTCGCATGCCCATTGGCAGGCATGCCGGCATTCGTGGGCGTATTCATAGGCTCTGAGTGGAAGGGCCGTGAAATAGGTGGAACGGGCCGTGAAATAGTAAGTTGAATGGGATGCCAAATCTATTGTATTGGACACTTGTTTGGTGTTTTTTTTTTTGTTACGAACTCTGATCCCAAAAATATAGATCTGTCTCAAAGAAGTCAGATATAATACTTTCCTATATTTTTAGGGTCTCGAATTATATATCTCTTTTTCTATGAATTTCATAATAAATATTTCCTCTGATCGCAGTCAAATAGAGGCATGTACATATAGTTTCTATTACACTGTCCATTAGATGATCGCTTCAGTCTAACTGCTCGGTTAGAGTAATCGCTTACAATTTGTAATTTCCCTGCATTCCGAGTGTTTTTATTTAGAAAGAACTGGTGTGGATCGATTGGTACATTCGCTTTCTTAGTTTTACGGAAGAATAATTTGAAACATCTGTCAAGATGTGCAGACTAGAGTTGACTATGTCATTTTTTTATTCCTAGTCGAGTAGTTAATATTTCGGCGCAGGTTTATATAATAACAAAAATTGAGTGATTTTATTTTAAGCAACTGCCGAGCGAAAATAACATTACATTTCACATAAAAGTTTCTACATTCACGGAATATCATACAAATCGTTAATTGAGAGCAAGATGGCGCTATTTTGGTTTGATTTTAGGCTTAGACCAGATCGCAAGCGTGCCATGAGGTTTTCATTTCCTTCAGGCGTACATATGTTCTCAAATTTGTCAAGCGATGTTGCGTATGTCCTAGGAAAGACTGAAATATGTTAAATGGTACATTAGTTTGTTCACAGAGAACGGATGCTAATTTAAAAACTCGATAATTTCTAATTATTTGATAAGAAGTTATCAGTTTTTGCCTATAGAAAATTTCATTTTTAATATTTTTCAAAGAAATTTCTCCTGTACCATTATTTTTCTCTACGCACATTCCCAAATAATAAAATAAGAGATTTTATCATTGTTAACCGAAATCGATAAATCAGACCTTATCACACATGTTCATGTTGTGTGCAGATTCGCCTTAAGATGCTGAAGCGAAATATGAAAACCGTTTTCAAAAGAAAGCATCCGTTTACGAAATATTTCTGATTGTGTTTACTTTGCATGGCTTTCTTCAGGATTCCCCATTTAAAATATTTTAGTGTTTTTCTATGACAATAGTTATTAACGAGGATGCATTTGGATCCCTCCGATGCATCCGATCCCTCCTTACCATTAGTACCAAGATCTTGGGCGGGACTGTATGTTTAGAACTGTGTATATATGTATGTTTGTATGTACATATGTACAAAGATGAGGAATTATTTCTGACGAATTTAATTAATGTTTTGTTTCACAAGATCCCTCCGGATAGCAGAATCACCCCGTCCTCGCGCACGACGAGGCATCGACAAGTTCAGGCCGAGGAGATTCGTGGGCGAAGGTGGTCAGACAATGACGAAGGTGAGCGAGAGAAGCGAGAGAATGAGAGGGACAGAGAAAGAAAGAGAGAGAACATGAGAAAAGAATGAGAGAGAGAGAATAGACTCGGAGAAGAGAGATAGAGAGAGTTAGAGAGTGAGAGAAAGAGGAGAAACAAATCGTGTACGTACATCATTTTTGAAACCCAAATATTTTGCATTCATTTCGTGTTCGGAAGGACGAGTATGGGACTTGTAACGGTTTGTTAATAATTTGATTTAAAATACTGTATCGAATATCTGTATCTTACTTTATTTTGTTTTATTTTCTTTGTCTCGCATATGTATCAGTTCTTACATATTTGCGTGGCATTGAAATTATTAAATGATAATGAGTAATGTATGAGATACAGCATATTCATTTTAGTGCCCGCGCCTCGAGTGTCCAGGTGGTTTTAATTTGCTTTAGGTATATATATGTTCTCAAATTTATCACAAGGCGTTGTATACTCGATGTCAGCCATATTCATCATATTAGGGAAAAGTATAACCGAAAGATCGATAAAAACAAAGCAGTACCACACTTCTGCCATACCAGGCTCTCGGTGTATACAAGTTGTGTGAAGGATGTACAGTCCCGCACAACATTACAGGTACATAAATTAATTAGATTAATTTAAATAATTTCAATTAGAATTTGAGCGATACTAGGCACTTTTACGCAGTTTCTTGTGTTTGTTTTTATTTTTTGACATGCTGAACAAGTACATACAGTCTGATTTTAAAAAGAATCTGAAATGACCGTTTAAAAACGAATTCGGCCGTTTTTAGAAGGGCCATGGCTGTGTTTTACGTGTCTTCGATAACACAATTTCGACAGCACCTAAAAGACGGTCATGACCCTCCTAAAACCGGCCGAATTCCTTTTTAAGCGGTCATTTGAGATTCTTTTTAAACTGTATGTACTTGTTCAGCACGTCAAAAACCACCCTAACAAACACAAGAAACTGCGTAAAAGTGCCTAATATCGCTCAAATTTCAATTGAAATTATTTAAATTAATCTAACTAATCTAATTAATTTATGTACCTGAAATGTTGGGCGGGACTGTACATCCATACATGTGTGCCCCAGATCTCCCCATTGACTGTTACTACTACTTGGCATCTTGGCAACAAATTAATCACTTACACGAACATAAGCATACAAGACATAGTGAGGAGGAGATCCGTGGCCGGTTCTAGGTAGCCTCTTTTCTCGTTCTTCACTCTCAACTCTGACTGGCAAGCCCTAGCCCCTCATTGTCAGGGGAAGAGGAGCAGCGTCAGCCCCCGAGGGGTAGGCTGCTCCTCAATAATACGATCTCATGTATTTGAAGAAATTGAAGTGTAAAATTGTAGTTTAAATTAAAGCACTATGACCACTTTTTGGCAATTTTTTGTTCACTTTTGAAATGTGTACCTCGATTTTTGTTGTTGTAGCGCATAAAATTTCCTGCAAGAATTTGTCTCCTTCAAAAAAATCTCCTTGCGAGAAAAGCGCGCGAACAGTTTCAGGTGCAGCCAACTGATGAGGGGTAGGTTAGGAGGAAGTTATGGATGTCGCTCGTAAGCTCCAGGAAACGTATTCAAAGCTCCTCCCATGTTACGCTGATTCCAATAAAAAAAGAACTCCCGGATCCAACCACTTTAACAGCCCCCCTAAATATGAACTTTTGCCGTACAAATTTGTGTGAGGATAAAGCAATGTAGATATGTCGAGATCTTACACAAAAAAATATGGTGGCTGCTTTCACTGTACTTTATAAGTATGTCAGACCATATCGTTAATTAAGTCGGCTTCTTTGAGTTACCTAACAACCCTTTCTTTAATAAAACGTAAGAAGGTTGATTTATTACCAAATTAGCCTAGGGGCAATGAACCCAACAACAAATATATCATCAGTTGCTCGCTTCGCTTGCACTGACGGCAATTTCACGATATGTCAAAAAGAGAATAATTTAGTCGGATAATTTAAAATTTATTCTCTTTTGTGTCGAAATCGTTGATGACATTCTGAAATGCTTACTCCGTTGAAACGTCTCATAATTTACAAAAGGCCTGCCGAAGGAAAAGATACTTAGCCGCCTAGCAACAAGCGATGCTAGAGGTAGGAAGGACGTCCAGTAGATGTTTTTGTGGAAGTGCCGAGAAACTTCCCTGGACTCACTGCCTGAGGCGGTTGCTTCTCGACAGCTCTCAATCTCTCTCTCAAGCATGCACAAATGGATCTACCTCGCATACCTGCTCACAGTATTCGAGGTTTGCGTTTACTCGAACTCTGGTTATAAAGGTTTTATCTGGTTATTAAAGAGAAAGGGGAAGGGGCAAACGTCTGCACTCCGGTACTGGGAACATTCCAGAAGGTTCCAGAAGGGTCCAAGTTCTGCTCCGGGATATGGAATTTTCCCGAACTTTCCGGAAGAGGCCACGGTCTGCCCCCGGTACTGGGAACATTCTAGAAGGTTCCAGAAGGGTCCAAATTCTGTTCCGGGATATGGAATTTTCCCGAACTTTCCGGAAGAGGCCAAGGTCTGCCCCCGGTACTGGGAACATTCTAGAAGGTTCCAGAAGGGTCCAAGTTCTGCTCCGGGATATGGAATTTTCCCGAACATTCCGGAAGGGGACAACTTCTGCCCCCGATACTGGGGACGTTCCAGAAATTTCCAGAAGAATATATGTTCTGCCCCGGGACGTGGAATTTTTTCAGAATATTGCGGAAGGGGAAAACTTCTGCCGCCGATACTGATGACGTTCCAGAAATTTCCAGAAGGGGCCAAGTTCTTCCCCGGGACGTGGAATTTTTCCAGTACATTCCGGAAGGGGCCAACGCCTGCCCCCGGTCTTTGGAACATTCCAGAAGGTTCCAGAAGGGACCGAGTTTGGCCCCGGGACTTTCCAGAACATTCCGGAAGGGGCCAACGTCTGCCCACGATACTGGGGACGTTCCAGAAAGTTCCAGAAGGGGCCAAGTTCAGCCCCGGGACGTGGAATTTTTCCAGAACATTCCGGAAAGGGACAACTTATGCCCCCGATACTGGGGACGTTCCAGGAAGTTCTAGAAAAGGCCAAGTTCTGCCCCTGGACGTGGAATTTTTCCAGAACATTCTGGAAGTAGACAACGCCTGCCCCCGGTCCTTGGAACATTCCAGAAGGTTCCAGAAGGGGTCAAGTTTTGCCCCGGGACATGGAATTTTTCCAGAACTTTCCGGTAGGGGCCAACGACTGCCCCCGGTACTTGGAACATTCCAGAAGTTTAAAAAAGGGCCGAGTTTGGCCCTGGGACGTTAAACTATCCAGAACATTCCGAAAGGGGCCAACGTCTGCCCCCGATACTGGGAACATTCCAGAAAGTTCCAGAACGGGCCAACTCCTCCAGAAGATTCCGGAAGGGGCCAATGATTTCCCCGGTCCTTGGAATATTCCAGAAGGTTCCATTCCGGAAGGGACAACTTCTGCCCCCTACACTGGGGACGTTCCAGAAAGTTCCAGAAGGGGCCAAGTTCTTCCCCGGGACGTGGAATTTTTCCAGTACATTCCGGAAGGGGCCAACGCCTGCCCCCGGTCTTTGGAACATTCCAGAAGGTTCCAGAAGGGACCGAGTTTGGCCCCGGGACTTTCCAGAACATTCCGGAAGGGGCCAACGTCTGCCCACGATACTGGGGACGTTCCAGAAAGTTCCAGAAGGGGCCAAGTTCAGCCCCGGGACGTGGAATTTTTCCAGAACATTCCGGAAAGGGACAACTTATGCCCCCGATACTGGGGACGTTCCAGGAAGTTCTAGAAAGGGCCAAGTTCTGCCCCTGGACGTGGAATTTTTCCAGAACATTCTGGAAGTAGACAACGCCTGCCCCCGGTCCTTGGAACATTCCAGAAGGTTCCAGAAGGGGTCAAGTTTTGCCCCGGGACATGGAATTTTTCCAGAACTTTCCGGTAGGGGCCAACGACTGCCCCCGGTACTTGGAACATTCCAGAAGTTTAAAAAAGGGCCGAGTTTGGCCCTGGGACGTTAAACTATCCAGAACATTCCGAAAGGGGCCAACGTCTGCCCCCGATACTGGGAACATTCCAGAAAGTTCCAGAACGGGCCAACTCCTCCAGAAGATTCCGGAAGGGGCCAATGATTTCCCCGGTCCTTGGAATATTCCAGAAGGTTCCATTCCGGAAGGGACAACTTCTGCCCCCTATACTGGGGACGTTCCAGAAAGTTCCAGAAGGGGCCAAGTTCTTCCCCGGGACGTGGAATTTTTCCAGTACATTCCGGAAGGGGCCAACGCCTGCCCCCGGTCTTTGGAACATTCCAGAAGGTTCCAGAAGGGACCGAGTTTGGCCCCGGGACTTTCCAGAACATTCCGGAAGGGGCCAACGTCTGCCCACGATACTGGGGACGTTCCAGAAAGTTCCAGAAGGGGCCAAGTTCAGCCCCGGGACGTGGAATTTTTCCAGAACATTCCGGAAAGGGACAACTTATGCCCCCGATACTGGGGACGTTCCAGGAAGTTCTAGAAAGGGCCAAGTTCTGCCCCTGGACGTGGAATTTTTCCAGAACATTCTGGAAGTAGACAACGCCTGCCCCCGGTCCTTGGAACATTCCAGAAGGTTCCAGAAGGGGTCAAGTTTTGCCCCGGGACATGGAATTTTTCCAGAACTTTCCGGTAGGGGCCAACGACTGCCCCCGGTACTTGGAACATTCCAGAAGTTTAAAAAAGGGCCGAGTTTGGCCCTGGGACGTTAAACTATCCAGAACATTCCGAAAGGGGCCAACGTCTGCCCCCGATACTGGGCACATTCCAGAAAGTTCCAGAACGGGCCAACTCCTCCAGAAGATTCCGGAAGGGGCCAATGATTTCCCCGGTCCTTGGAACATTCCAGAAGGTTCCATTCCGGAAGGGACAACTTCTGCCCCCTATACTGGGGTCGTTCCAGAAAGTTCCAGAAGGGGCCAAGTTCGTCTCCGAGACATGGAATTTTCAAGAACATTCCGGAAGGGGTCAACGCCTGCCCCCGGTCATTGGAACATTCCAGAAGGTTCCGGAAAGGATTGGGCCGGCCCCGGGACGTGTTATTTTCCAGAACTATCCGGAAGGGGCCAAGATTTGCCCTGGGTCCTGGGAACATTCGAGAAGGTTCCGGAAAGGACCAAGTCCGGGACCCGGACGGGGATTTTTCCAGAACTTTCCGGAAGGGGCAAACGTCTGCACTCCGGTACTGGGAACATTCCAGAAGGTTCCAGAAGGGTCCAAGTTCTGCTCCGGGATATGGAATTTTCCCGAACTTTCCGGAAGAGGCCACGGTCTGCCCCCGGTACTGGGAACATTCTAGAAGGTTCCAGAAGGGTCCAAATTCTGCTCCGGGATATGGAATTTTCCCGAACTTTCCGGAAGAGGCCAAGGTCTGCCCCCGGTACTGGGAACATTCTAGAAGGTTCCAGAAGGGTCCAAGTTCTGCTCCGGGATATGGAATTTTCCCGAACATTCCGGAAGGGGACAACTTCTGCCCCCGATAATGGGGACGTTCCAGAAATTTCCAGAAGAATATATGTTCTGCCCCGGGACGTGGAATTTTTTCAGAATATTGCGGAAGGGGAAAACTTCTGCCGCCGATACTGATGACGTTCCAGAAATTTCCAGAAGGGGCCAAGTTCTTCCCCGGGACGTAGAATTTTTCCAGTACATTCCGGAAGGGGCCAACGCCTGCCCCCGGTCTTTGGAACATTCCAGAAGGTTCCAGAAGGGACCGAGTTTGGCCCCGGGACTTTCCAGAACATTCCGGAAGGGGCCAACGTCTGCCCACGATACTGGGGACGTTCCAGAAAGTTCCAGAAGGGGCCAAGTTCAGCCCCGGGACGTGGAATTTTTCCAGAACATTCCGGAAAGGGACAACTTATGCCCCCGATACTGGGGACGTTCCAGGAAGTTCTAGAAAAGGCCAAGTTCTGCCTCTGGACGTGGAATTTTTCCAGAACATTCTGGAAGTAGACAACGCCTGCCCCCGGTCCTTGGAACATTCCAGAAGGTTCCAGAAGGGGTCAAGTTTTGCCCCGGGACATGGAATTTTTCCAGAACTTTCCGGTAGGGGCCAACGACTGCCCCCGGTACTTGGAACATTCCAGAAGTTTAAAAAAGGGCCGAGTTTGGCCCTGGGACGTTAAACTATCCAGAACATTCCGAAAGGGGCCAACGTCTGCCCCCGATACTGGGAACATTCCAGAAAGTTCCAGAACGGGCCAACTCCTCCAGAAGATTCCGGAAGGGGCCAATGATTTCCCCGGTCCTTGGAACATTCCAGAAGGTTCCATTCCGGAAGGGACAACTTCTGCCCCCTATACTGGGGACGTTCCAGAAAGTTCCAGAAGGGGCCAAGTTCTTCCCCGGGACGTGGAATTTTTCCAGTACATTCCGGAAGGGGCCAACGCCTGCCCCCGGTCTTTGGAACATTCCAGAAGGTTCCAGAAGGGACCGAGTTTGGCCCCGGGACTTTCCAGAACATTCCGGAAGGGGCCAACGTCTGCCCACGATACTGGGGACGTTCCAGAAAGTTCCAGAAGGGGCCAAGTTCAGCCCCGGGACGTGGAATTTTTCCAGAACATTCCGGAAAGGGACAACTTATGCCCCCGATACTGGGGACGTTCCAGGAAGTTCTAGAAAGGGCCAAGTTCTGCCCCTGGACGTGGAATTTTTCCAGAACATTCTGGAAGTAGACAACGCCTGCTCCCGGTCCTTGGAACATTCCAGAAGGTTCCAGAAGGGGTCAAGTTTTGCCCCGGGACATGGAATTTTTCCAGAACTTTCCGGTAGGGGCCAACGACTGCCCCCGGTACTTGGAACATTCCAGAAGTTTAAAAAAGGGCCGAGTTTGGCCCTGGGACGTTAAACTATCCAGAACATTCCGAAAGGGGCCAACGTCTGCCCCCGATACTGGGAACATTCCAGAAAGTTCCAGAACGGGCCAACTCCTCCAGAAGATTCCGGAAGGGGCCAATGATTTCCCCGGTCCTTGGAACATTCCAGAAGGTTCCATTCCGGAAGGGACAACTTCTGCCCCCTATACTGGGGTCGTTCCAGAAAGTTCCAGAAGGGGCCAAGTTCGTCTCCGAGACATGGAATTTTCAAGAACATTCCGGAAGGGGTCAACGCCTGCCCCCGGTCATTGGAACATTCCAGAAAGTTCTGAAAGAGGCGGAGTCTGCTCTGGGACGTGGAATTATCTAAATCATGCGGGAGGATCTCAGAGCAACATTTGGAAAGGAGCATCGTCTTCCAGTAATATTCCATTCCTCCTGGAACTTTGCAGAAGGGTGCCTGGAATTTTCCAGAAGCTACCGAAAGTATCCTATTCTCCCTTCAAAAAATCTGAAATACCCGACTTCTTCCGAGGAAATTGACCTTTCTATAAATTTAAGGAAAGATACTCCATCTTAAACCGATATCAGGAAAAGTATTGAATATTACTAAAAGTGGTCAATTTTTGCCCCGGCCCCGATCTTTTCGTAACCGAATCTTTGACGATTGGATTATGTGTTGATAGCTGCATATATCTTCTCTTACTAGAAAACATATATTTTGCGCTCTCAGGTATCGTAAGAAAAGTTAGATAGCGAGGCCGCAAAGCGGCCGAGCAACCAGCCGGTGAAGCGCGCGCGAACCGGCTGGTTTAGGAATAAAAGTATTGAATGTAAATAGACATGGAAGAAATTAAAGCGCCTGCGACGATAACGGCGTGCGCTGAAAATCTCAAAAAGAAAAAAAATATTAATTTAATTCGTTAACAACAATTCCTCATGTATTTAAGTGCATATCTGATTTAAAACAATTGTTTTTGACATTGATGTTGTCCAGAGAAGATTTCTCATAAATGTTTCATCTTAAAGGTGATAACTTAAAAACATCCACCAATAATAAGATGAAATTTTATGCCAGGCCAGAGTCGTCTCAGGTGGATTTCATTTCCTTCAGGTAAACATATGTTGTTAAAATTCATTGTCAAGTGTTGCACGGTCCTCTAACGGTTCATAAACGAAGTTGCTGAAATGGAGCTTTATACATGTATGAATATTGTTTACTTTCTAAAGGAATTCCTATTTTTTTTACCGAACTTTTGGCTGCTCTGTTGCCCAAAATAAATTCATTCAATGTTCGCTGCTCCATAATCTCTCTATAAATGATTAAAATTTAATAATAAAATTTTAGAAGATTATCGCCTTCCGATTTTATCGTAAGTATACTTCTTCATTAATTTAATTTATTATTTACTTCTAATTATCCATTAACTTTTTACTCATCAAGATATTTCTTTTACAATAAGGAACTATAAATTTTGGACAGGTATCTTAACATAATGATTTGTAAATATTACCTGCTCCCGCGGCCTCAATCTCCGGATCCGCTAACTAGATCGCCCCATTCTCCCTCTTCCTTGAGCATCTCCTTGTCTCTCTGACGGCCTCAGCTGGAGGCACTCTTCTGTCATTCTGAGTTGTCCGGTCGGTTGCTTCTCGTCGATTCCCTCAGGCAATGTCATGGAAACTCCGGCTGAGATGGCAGACATTCGACGAGCTTGCACAATCGGCCACAGGAATGATTCACCCTCCACGGAAGAAAGAATTTTTTTTTAAACATAAATTCATTTCGAAAATTTTACAAGAATAAAATTTATTGAATATTCCATTAGTACTGTATAAAGCAATCGATAATAATAATGATAATTATAATAACAATAATAATAAAAATAATAATAATAATAATAATAATAATAATTATTATTATTATTATTATAACTATTGTAATAATAAAAAGTGTTAATTTAGATTAAAATTCTGGGACACCATCCCCATTGCTTGTAAGCATGTACGCGGCAAGTGGTTTCCATTCGCGTCAAAACATGATTAACATCTTATAATCCCCGAAGGCGTTCCGTGCATGCTGGAAATGTTGAAAACTCAATAAAATATAACTCAAAAAAATTCTCTATAGCAGTCTGTATCAATTCACGAAGCTGTTGAGGAGTCCAGACTTTTCTCAGAAGGACGTTCTGAAATACATAAAATAGTTACTTAACGCTCCAATTTTCTCTCTCTTTCCATCTCTTTATCCTTCATTCACTCTTTCTCTCTCACTTTTTTCTCTCCCGTATGTTGTGAGGGAGCAACAACAGTGAAAATTGACTCAATTCGACATCGCCGGCTTCAAGGAAAAGTTGGCATTTCAAGTTTTTATTTATTGTTGAAACAAGGCTCATTCCTTCCTAATAAGTTCCCCCCGTTCTCTCTATTTGGCATTTCAAGTCAAGTTTCACTAAAATATTCCTTGCTGATAAGTTCCACTTTCTCTGAACAGTCATCATTTGGCTTGAAAGCCTGTCGGCAGACGGTTGCCCGCTACCCATTTCTATTCCCAGAGTCACATGGTCGTTGTGAGAAGTTGTGTTTACTCATTAGTCTTACTGAAAGTACATCTTGATATGTACATATTCTAGAGAAGTCTTCTAATACTTCAGTAATTGAGTTTTCCTAAGTCGTTACGCCATGAGCGAAACCGCTTCCCTCGCTGCCGTTATCTGTCGAACGCTGACCATGAAAACACCGTGAGCGTCTTGAGATTTGACCGGGATCTGAAGAGAGAGCAGCTGACATTGATCAATGATTTGCCTGCATTCGGAGTCTTCCTGCACAGTTATCAAAGCAAGATCTGTCGTTGATCGAATGATAATTCGCTTTGTTAGCTTATAACGGTGGAAGAGTTAGACACATCTGTCAAAATGTGCAGGCTACAGTTTACAGTGTCACTTCGTGTTCCTAGGCGATACTTGTTACCCGCAATATGAGTACCATTCAATGGATATTGTACATACATACATACATTTGCTTTTTTTCGATAGAAATAAAGTTGAGAAAAGAAAAGTATCGCGCTTTATTCCTACATTATATTAATTAATTTGGTCATATCAATGGGATTTAACTTTTACACTGTCACCCAACGGAGCCTGTAGCGGAACAGTTTGGATTTTTTTAAGAGTATATGTAGACCTGAAGAAAATTAGAACCACTTGTACTCAAACATTACTCGTGGTCAGTTAATAATTTCTATGCTGCTATTCTCTCTCGCTCTCTCTGTATGCCTCTCTCTTTCTCTTGCTCTCTCTCTCTCTCGCTCTCCCTTTCTATCTCTCTCAAGTTCTCCCTCCTTCCTCTCTCTACCCTTCTCCCTAATCACAATCAGTCCTCATCCCACTTCACTCCATCTTCAGCACCCCACGCGTCGTTACCAGCCTCCGCCTGAATTAAGATATTTTTTCACCGTTCATTAATTTCCTGAGTATTTCGCATTTTGTTCCAAATAAATATTTAAGAAATGAAACATAAGCGAGACAAAGAAAATAAAATAAAATAAATTAAAATAAAATAAAATAATCGATACAGTACTTTTACCAAATTACTAACAACCGTTACAAGTCTCAGCCTGTCATGCCCGAGGCCAGAGCTAGCCGCAGCGGAGGCAACGCCTAAAAGAAGAGCCTCCGCTGCCCCAATGTTCGCCGGCAAGAGCTAGGAGGCGGCTGCCCCAAGGCCTGGTCCCCTCTCTTCTCTCTCTCGTTATGTATGAATGTCATGTACTAACAAAGTGTGTGTCAGCCAATCTACAACGCGCCGGCTAGGGGACCGCCACAAGGTCACCCGAACCCGACCGTAGCAAGCCTCGACCCTCAGAAAACAAATTAATGCAAAATATGTTGTTTTCAAATGGATTTACTCTCTCACTCTTTCTTTCTCCTCTCTCTCTCTCTCTCTCTCTCTCTCTCTTTCTCTCTCTCTCTCTCTCACCTCAATAGACCAAATCTGATAGCCGAGTCGTGAACTCTTAGCACACGAATACACTTTGGGATGACGTGAGCAAAGAGGAGGCGAGGCGCGAAGCGACGCAGACGCGACGCGGAGAGAAAGAAGGAGAGAGGGAGAGAGAGAGAATCAGAGATAAATAAAGAAAGAGCTCTTCGAAAATGATTTTAAAAACTCGCAATTAACATTTTTTTTTACATATATTAAAAAAAAACATTACAATTACCTAATCAATGACAGTTGTGTCTACATAGCTGCTCCACGGGGACGTATGTATGTACCTTGCGAAAAGATCAAAGTGTCTGCAAACAAGAATTGTACCAATATTGCTCTAATTGATAGAAAGATTTGGCTTTCTTTTTATTCACAACTTTTGTCTTCGCTCACAATTAGCGTGTCGTTTTCATGGTACATTACAATTAGATAACGAGTTATCCGACTATGAACATATCTTTCCCTCACTCCCTTTCCCCTCCTTCTCTCACTCTCTCTCTCTCTCTCTCTCTCTTTCACTCTTCTTTCCTTCTTTCACTCTTTCTCTCTCTCCCTCTCTGTCTCTATCTCTTTCTGTCTCTCTTTCCCTCTCTCTCTCACCTCCACATCTGATGGCCGTGTCGTGAACTCTTAGCACACGAATACACTCTGGAATGACGTGAGCTGCGAGGAGTTCAGTACTTTAATTATTTTCTTTTAATTAATTAATCAAATATGTTTAATCTTTTTTAGGATATTATTTTCTAATTAATTATGAGTGGTTGACGGCAAGCGCAAGATTTACTGGAAGTATACTTTTTCATATGCTGTAGAGAATGAGAGAAAGAGATTCAATCATGTACTGAATTTTACCATGAGCTTGCGCGAAAATCGAACACTATTTCCTAGCTGACCCTTATATCTCGAGCGTTGCCTTCGGATCCACCGTGAGCTTCATTGGAATTGATGCCTGTCCATTTCTTAAATGGATACCGAGGCTCTTAAATATGATCTGAATAGCAAACAGATGGCATTTGTGGTGTGTAATTTTAACATAAATTAAGGCACCAGTGGAATATAAAGTAAATTGTTCGAATAAAAAACATTCTTGGGATATTTGATTTGTATCAAACATAGCTGTTCACATCGGGTAAACAAAACATATTTTTTTTCAAAACATGTTTTACAAGATCTGCATTCAGAAATTAGAAATAACCATAGAGATACATGAAGTATTCTCTGTCAAATATTTTCCATGTATTTCCCTTCTATGAGTGGCCATTTTTGTTCGACGTAGCTTGTTTTTTTCAATAACAAAGTGAACATGTTTTGCACGCTGTTGTCCAATAATCGTAATAAATTTTAATTCTATCCCTTTAAGGTGAATGTTCGTTGCAGAACCACCTGTATTTCATATCGACGATACATATAGATATCGTCGATATGATCATGAAATAAATAAGAAGATGAAATAATCTTAAGAATTTATTATTAATAGAATCCTTATTAGTCTTATCTCTGAAATATAAAATGCGAGCGTATGTATGTATGTAGCATATTTTCATCCTCATAATCAGTGATGTGTCCTAAATATGTTTTAAAAAGTGAGATAGGAAAAACAACTTATTCTTCAAGTTAGAGTAGATACAGCTCGTTGAACAGCTACATATTTTTGAAACAAAAATCGTCTGATGTCAAAATTTCATCTTTTTTCAAATTTCATCAAATTTCAACATAAAAATATCAGATACATAATATGAAATTTATAACAGGCCGAAATTGTTAATCGTGCAAGGTGGATTTAATTTCCTTCAAGTTTATATATCTTCTTAAGTTATATTTCAAGATGTTGTATTGTTCTTTGTCGCTTCCGTTTATATAGTTATCATTGAGCCCAGTTGCAAGCTCTTAGGAAGTACGTCCGTCAACAATACAAAAAAACGCTCCTCCAAAATGACATGATCATTATCTCTCTCTCTCTCTCTCTCTCTCTCTCTCTCTCTCTCTCTTGTAGTGTATGCTATGCTCGCTCCTCCAACATGACATGACATAGCACTCACTCTCACCCTCTCTCTCTCTCCCTATCACTATCTTTTTCTGTCTCTCTCTCTCTCTTTCTCTCTCTCTCTCTCTCGCTATCTCTCTCTCTGTCTCTCTCTCTTTCTCGCTCTCTATCTCTCTATCTTGCTCTTGCAAGTTTCCCGGCGCTCGATCTTTCGTTTGTTTCGTGTGTTTATCATAGTAGACAATTTAGGAAGGTGTTTTTTTTCTGTCCATTTAACTGAGGGAGAAGTCATGTGGTAAGGGGGAATGTAAGGTGGCTGGGGAGAGGAGCCCAGTCTCGCTCCTCAGGTGGTGAGGCTGCTCCGAGCGCTTGCCAGTCAGAGTAAGCCACGGATCTCCTCCTCCATATTTCCTCTACCCTCATGTTCGTGCAAGTGATAAATTTGTTGACAAGATGGGCAGTAGTAGTAGCAGTCAACGGGGGACATAAAATGTATGTTCATAGTACTGCAAACTAAAACTACACCGAGAGCGTGGTCTCACAGAACTTTAGCATTTTGGAAAGGAAGTGTTTTGTAAAAAAAAACATTCCGGCATCTCTTTTCTTGATCTTTTGGTTTAAATTAGCACTTCTACTTAACCACAGTCTTCTGACCAACATCACAAATAAATTTTTAGAACATATGTAGGACTGAAGGAGATTAAAACCACCTAGCACGCTTGTGGCCTGTTCTAATATTAATAATCTTATATTTCATATATAGTTTATCAGTTGATAATTTTTATCTTATATCTTGTAACTTGAACTTCTTTTAATGAAAAATCATCTAATCATCAGAACGCGAATATTGCTACCTATCTAACGGGATTCCTTTTTTTTTCTAATCATATGGTTCGTCAGTTGCCCAAAATAAAATCACTCAAATTTTTCTATTCTATAAACCTGCGCCGAAACATGAATTGCCAACTTTTAACAATAAAATTTTTTAGACGATATGTCGCAAACTAGCAAAGACCAGAGTAGAGGAATGAATATTTATTTGTATCACTGAATACAGTTCTAAGCTCTTCAAATATGTCCGTACAACAAAAACAATACAAAAATACAGAATACTAGTAGAAATAAATAAAGTACGAATGAGAAGGGAGGAGAATCAGGCACTTGTTGAAAAGAGAAAACACCAGACTAATAATCACAGTTTTCTTTGTTGAGAAGCATGGACTGGGCAATCTTGATTAGGAGACTATTTAAATCTCATCACACAAAAAAGGAATTTTGTCATTGTCATGAGACTAATCACGCTAAATGCTCCACAATAAAGCCTAGTCATGCTGTTTTGAGCATGCAAAAGATATTAATTTTTTTTTCTCTGAAAATAAATTATTTACACATGTAAAGAACGAACATAACGGATACGAGTTCGAAAGATCACTTAAAGTTTTAGGTGCTCTTTTAAAATACTGAATCTGGTGCGGAATAATTAAATTATTAAGTGAGAGAAATCTTTAAAAAAAACACATTGCATTGAAATTTCGAACTTCTCTCTCCACCCCTCTCGGTCTCTCTCTACCTCCTTCCCTCTTTTCCTCTCTCTCTTGCTCTTCCGCGCGCTCTCTCTCTCTCACTCTCTCTCTCTCTCTCTCTACCTTCCTCCCTCCTTAACTCTCTCTCTCTCTCTCTCTCTCTCTCTCTCTCTCTCTCTCTCTACCTTCTTCCCTCCTTAGTCCTCATCCCAGTTGACTCCATCTTCAGCACCCCACGCGTCGTTGCCCGCCTCCGCCTAAATCAAGATATTTTTTCACCGTTCATAAATTTAATTAATGTTATATTTCGAGTTTTTATACGACATGAACATTCAAGATGTGAACATATATTTAAAAAAAGATGATAAAACAAAATAAATTAAATATTACTAATAGATGTAGTACTTTACTTTCTAAAATTATTATAATTCTTCGATGAGAATTAAAAAAAAATAGCCAACCTCCGATTCATCTGCAGTAAACGTAAGTCTGGCCGCTGTTCGCTCTTCATCTTTTGTCGGCTTCTCCGACTTCTTGTTTCTTCGATTCTTTTCGGGAGCTAGAAATATATGAAATATTTGGAATGTACAATATTATTCTAAATACATTCACAATAAATTTGATATTTTTATATTTTAATCAATGAACAAGAACAAAAAAACTGATAGTAACTATAAGATACCATATTTTTTAAATGAATAACAGAGAAACAAGCAGCAAATAAATGTAAATAATAACGACAAGAAGCAAAACCGGTGAGTGTCTGGCTGGCCAGCTGCTCGAGCTGTTCAAGCACACTTGGCGCTGGTTTAATCTCAGGCGCGAGCTCGGCGAACAAGTCGTCCACTTCGCTCTTTCCACCGCCACTCGACAACTTGACGTCGAACTCGGCTCCTGAATGGAAAAAAATTCCAATATATATATATATATAATTTTTATCCTTATAAAGTTTCGACACGTTTTTAAAAATGGGAAGCAAAATTTCTCGCAACCAAGCACAAACCACCGAGAAAAAAAACAAATAATATCCAATGGAAAAACCTCAAGTTCTCACAAGCAACGCTGCAATTAAATTAAAGCGAATATACATATATTATATTAATAAAGCGCTAATTTTTAAACCGCTCATTAGCTAACCCTAACAAAAAAAAGTTATAAGACATAAAAAAGATTTTAAATAACAAGATTTTGAAAATAGAAAGATATAAAGAACAAACTGACTGACCAATATCTCTTCTTTCGATCCGACTTGGTAGATTATTGATCTTTGTTGACAATGATGACAAGGACAAGGTCGGCTTGATGTCCCCACCAGCGACTACAGTACTCCTTTTGCTCTGCTGCTGTCCTACCGTATCCTGGCCTTCTACCGTCCCACCACGCTCTTCTTCTACCGTATCCTGACTCTTCTCCTCTTCGCCCTCCTCGCCCCATCCGGCTCCCCATTCATCATCCGCCTGATCATTGCAGTTGTCCTTGTCCGTGAATTGCGTCGATAGGACCTGAAAATGAAGATTGAAATAGTTATACATATATAATTACTATATATTCTTTAAACTATAAATACATGGTAAGCTCAGAGAAACAAAATCGTAAGCACTAATCGCTAATAAGTGGAACAGGAAAAACGGCAAACCACATGAGAAATATTATGCCGGTTCATTTACTTTTTACACTATTTTTTTTTGTTTAAAATATATTATTAGTAAAATTACATGGACTAAAAATTATCTTACAATTGTTGATAAAGGTAAAGATGAATTTTATTAAGTGAGATTACTTGTATATTATATTTTAATCAAAACTGAAAATTTTGTTATTATGATTAGCATTATGTAGGCTAAAAATATTCTTACAATTAAAATTAATTAAAAAAAACATGAACTGTTTACCTGTATATCACTCCGTCTTCCCTCGTCATACGGAAGAGATGCACGAGTTGGAATGGCTGCGAATTGGGGTGAAATGCAATGGAGACTTTGGATGTCATCACAGCCAGTTGGTGACGGCAAATTTGCCTGAAATTTTTTATTCCATTTTATAGTATTATTTCATAAGTTATTAATGAACTGGCAATAAAACCTGATAAAAACAATTAGAGTTGTGAAAGGATTTGTTTATAACATATTTTTTTCCTTCCCGAATTAAAAAAAGGTTTTAAAAAAAAGCAATGTACTCAAAATGTTCTCCGACTGAACCTTCGGAGTTCCGTCGACAAATAATTTAGTGCGCCTTCGTCCGCGATGTTGTGCGGCGAGTGCCATGGAGAGCGACTCGAGGACGTGGTCGCCGCCCACGAGGGGGACAACGGTGGCGAGGCCGCGGAGCGACGCGGACGCGATGCGGTCATCCGTATCCGCCAGACCGACAAGGAGCTGAAAGAGCAAATAGATTGAAAGAGTGAGAGAGAGTGAGAGTGAGAGAGAGAGAGAGGGAGCTAGAGGGAGAAAGAGAGAGATTTGACAGAAAAAAGTGTTGTTCAAAAATAGATTTTCAAATTTCTTTCTTTTTTTTTTACAATTTTTTTAAAACAATTACCTCATCTATGACAGTTGTAGCCAGCTGGTCAACCGGCACGTACCTTGCGAAGAGATCAAAGTGTCTGCAAACAAAAATTGTACCAATATTAGTACAAAGATTACTCAACGATTTGGCTTTCTTTTTATTCACAACTTTTCTCGTCGTTTTGGGTGACATGTGCTTTTCATGCTCTATTACGATTAGATAAACCAGCGAGAATGAAATTATTTCGTTTGGTAGTGGTTACGTTTTCGAACTGCAATACACATTTAAAAAAAATAATAATAACCGAAGTGTCAGACTATGAGCATATCTCTCAATATCCTCTATTTTATCCTCCTTGCCGCGCTCTCTCTCTCTCTCTTTCTCTCTCTATTTATCTTCTACTCTCCCTTTCTCTGTCGCTCTCTCTCTATTTTCCATCTCTCGATTTATCTTTTCCTCTCTCTCTCTCTCTCTCTCTTTCTCTCTCTCTCTGTCCTTCTCTTTCAATCTTTTCATCTCTCTCTCTCCTTCTCTCTCAATCATTTCCGCTCTCCCTCTCTCTCTCCCTCTCTCCTTATCTCTACCCTCGCTCTCTTCTTCTCTCTCTCTCTCTCTCTCTCTCGCTCTCTTTCTTTCTCCCCCACTCTCTCTCTCTAACTCTCTCTCACCTCAATAGACCACATCTGATGGCCGAGTCGTGAACTCTCAGCACACGAATACACTCTGGAATGACGTGAGCTGCGAGGAGTTCAGGCGAGAGCAGTCCGAGGGGAGCTAAATGAGAGTTTGAAATTAATTATATTATTTTTTTTTAATTAATTAATTAATCAACTAAATGCTTAAATTGTTTTTATTTCATTAATTAATCATCCAAATACTTAGCATTTTCATAACATAATTATCCACTAATTGAAATGCAACTGTTGTGTGACCAGAAAACCTTGTCACTTGACTACCTAATCAAGTGGCAAGGTCGAATGAAAAAGCAACAACATGACCTATTGAGTAAAAAAATATATATACTTTTATGCAATATATTCAATGAAATTGAACCAGGAAAGCTAAACAAATGTGTATCCGCCCTCTCTCTCTCCATCAACATCGCTTTCAATCAACTTTTAGTTCTTTTCCTCTACTTTTTATTCCTCTCTCTCTCTCTACCCTTCCCTTCATTTTGTCTCTCTCTCTTCCTCTCTCTCCCAACCCGGCTGCAGCAGTGCTGGTAGCAGTTCATGATGTGCTCGCTCCTCCAGCATGACATATCTCGAGAGGAGTGGCCGTGCAAGTCTCGCCGCCACCACACGGGGAGGAAGGCTGCTGAGGACGCCGAGCACCGATCTGGAAAAGAATTATGTTAATTGTTAATCTTATTATTATTATTATTTATGTATAATAATAATAAAAAATTATTATTATTATTATCATTATTATTGTAAATATTTATTATTAATGCTACAAAAATTATTAGATTACATTTTTTTCAACAAATTAGTTTCAACCTTACACATCATTAGGGTTAAAGCTTACCATTATTTAAACTCGACACGAATTACCAATCTAACAATAAGCGTTAGTTTATTAATCGGTTGCTTTGGCTACATCTGTTTTTTTTTATAATATGCGCTAGTTTGGCAAGGCAAAAGCAAATCAGTATACAATTCTTTGCCTTCAACATTCTTTTTTTCGACAAATTTTCTTAACAAATTTTCGAATGAATACGGTCAGAAAAAAAGAAGTTAATATTGAAGAAATACAATACTCACTCGAAGAATGCCTCCCTCTGTTCCTCCTCCCATGTCTGGAGGTGCCTGAGGGCAAATTCGACGGATGAGAGAGGATTAGTGAAAGCCGGCCAAGCAAGACACTCGGTGAGAGGAGGGCGGGCAGAAGGAGGAGAGACGGTCAGACGGATGGAGGCTTCCGAGAGAGCGGCCAGGACATCTGGGTTAGAGAGAGAGAGAGAGAGGAGGGAGGAAGGGAGAGAGAGATCAAAGAGGGAGAGAGAGAGAGTGAGAGGGAAGGAGAGGGAGAGAGAGAGAGAGAGAGAGAGAGAGAGAGAGAGAGGAGGAGGAGGGAGAGAGAGAGTGAGAGAAGGGAGAGGGAGAGAGAGAGCGAGGAGAAGGAGGGAGAGAGAGAGAGCAAAGAGGGAGAGAGAGTGAGAGAAGGGAGAGGGAGAGGGTGAGAGAGAGATGGAGAGAAAGAGAGAGAGAGTTATTATGATATCATTAAAGAAATTACTTCAAACTTTAAGCTGATTATTGTAAACATTATTGTTGTAATGATTTTAAAACGTTAACTGATACTTTTTGTTATTCTTGCAAAGCAGTTAAAAATACTTGACTACATCATTATAATACAACCATAAAAGATTACTGCAAAAATGTGATTAGAATTTGTATTATACTGACTACTACACTATGCTAACAACAAACATTATTCGATAAAGAATACAAAAGAATATTATTATAGATAGTTACTAACGAAGTCCTGAAAATCAGTTACTGTAAAGCTATTACAGCAGCAGAAATATCGTATTATAGTGGTTAACCAATTTTGTTTAAACTACCATTTTAATTTTTTTTTTCTTCAAAAAGTTCAAATAGATCAAATGTGCGCACCAGCGGGCGCTCCGTCGGACTCGGCGAAGGCGGCGGTATACTGTAGAAGTTTGCCAAGACCGAACGCATCCCGAGCCGTTGGCGATTGATCATTCTTCATCATTTCCTGAAACCAGAGTATTTTTGATTAGAAGTTTAAACCTTAATTTTAGTGAGACAATACAATATACATCATTTGTATTGCTACAATTACATTAACAAATTTTAATTAATACTTTCTTTTAGATAAATAAAACTGATCCAACTGCATATTGAAAATTTGTATCTTTCAAGCAAGATCTTGAACAATCGCATCAGATAACTGCCATTGAATTAAGTATGCATCGCGAAAATGCAAACCACCACTCAAATTTTTCGAGACCAGGAAAAGTATCATTATTTTTGTTGTGATCGAAAGAAAAAGGTTAAAGACAGAGAAATACTACAATAGAAAGCCAAAGGCTAACCAAGTCTTCGGGCGGCGTGAACTCTGGCGGTTTTGACGCACGAAAGAAATCGGACGAGAGAAGATGCTCGGGTGGAGTGCTCAAATTGACGCCATTTAAATTGTATTTATTTATTTATTTTATATATCTGCAAATTTACTTTTAAAATGTTATCAATTTTATTTTTATTTATTTTTATCAATTTTTATCAATAACAATTTTTTTTTATCAAATTGAACTAATTTTATTGTATTGCTATTTTATCAAAGATTAATTACCTTTTTTCTTGGACTTTATAAACAATTGCAAAGAATGAGAGGAAGATTTGTTATCACTTTTAGATTTAGTAAACATAAAAAATAATAAATAAAATATTAAAAAAACCTCTGAGTGCCGCCGCCGGCAATAATTTCAGGGTTCGGGAGGGTTCGCGCGAATTCAAAGCCCATAAGCCGCCACGAACCGCCATCGGAGACCGAGACGAAGACGGATGAAGGGCAGACTGCGTTGTGCGACAGGTGGGCCTGAACAATTCTTTCTTCTTCTTTTTTCGATTGAAACGGTAATCCACGTATTTTTATTTTAATAATAATAGTATAATCAAATAGGCAATGTTTAACATTTTATTGAATACGAGGAGGTGGAAATCATTTCTCAGGACAAGCCTCTCCTGCCATCCTACTTTCAGGAAAAGCATGTTCCCGATAGCAACGGTAATGAAATTAGTTTATTTTAATATACCCTTGCTTTTTCGTAATAATTAATTTTTTTTGCAAATGTTTTAACGTTAAAATAGAAATCTAAATATATATATACTTCTATTAAATTAAATTCAATTTTAACCTTATTACATAAGTAACAAAATTATGCAAAGTATTATGAATAAGCAAGGCAATACCAAAATACTAGCATTACCGGTTCTAAAGCAACACAAACAATGTTTCTTACGGTAGAATGTAGGATGACAAGAAATGATTTCGTTCTCCACACATATAATAAACATTTTAAAGTTAATTATTAGGAAATAAATAGAGGATGCAAAAAATAATTCCCGATCTCTCCATGAAAAAAAAAGAAAACAAGAATAATAAAGACAGCAACACATCTATTTTCGCTTACAGTAGAATGCAGGAAGACAAGAGCTTCGAGGACAGAGCGAACACCGGCCAGTAGTTCGATCCAGCACAGGGAGTCGATGCAGAGGTCGAGCGCCTAGAATTAATGAGAAATTTTTAATGGTAACAACATTAATACCGTATGAATATGAAGATTAAAACAGTGCTCAGAATTTAAGCGCTACATTTTAAATACGGTAAGGCAAGTATGTGTAAGAAACATTTTCATCATTTCGTTCCACATAGAAATTACAGTACGTTCAGCTTTAATTCCATTGTTTACGCACCGTATGTTACCCTTCAAACCGTATACATGTTTTGAAACAGCCGCATAGCGAAAGCTAAAACTAGTATATTAGCATATACCCTTGGCGAGGTAATAAAAGGGTTTCCGGATTCCGATGATAGGTGGGGCCTCATATGCCTATTAAAATCGGTGCATGAACCTGAACATGCTCGGTGAAGAGACGCAGCTCTGACGGAGTTCGTGTGCAGTCCACGTACTGCAGCACGCATGGATGGCGGAGTTGGCGGAGAATCTGTGTGAGGAAGACACAGCAGGTACTTTCTCGCTAATTATTGCGGGAAAAAATTAATAAAACCTAGGAAAAGGGCGCAAAAAATAGTCCCAAAAAGAGGAATATAACGCCGCGATCTTTTTCCTGACTTTTTTTTACCGCTTTTAAAGTATTTTTATTTTTAATTGTAAAAAAGAACAATGTAAACATAGAATGCTATTCATGATATTGGATACTAAACGATCGTAAGAGGCAAGTGTATGATAATGATAGCTCTCATTTATATATTCTACAACCCCCCTCCCCCCTCCCCACGGCCTTAACCACTCATTGTCAGAACAGTAAAAGAGTAGCGCGAATAATATACCTTAGCGCCATTGTCAAAGTACTTGGCTGCCTCGGAGCCGTGCGTCTCGAGCTGTTTGATGAAGACGGTGCCTTAATGTAAAAAATTAATTAAATGAACAAATTCATGAATGTATATACCTAAATAAGCAATAACTTTTTTTAATCCTATCGCAACGCAATTTTAAGAGCAAAATACTCGAAGATTCGACCGGATAAATCCTTTCCAAAGGATGGTAAAATCACCGCTCATTGGCAAGTATTCAAAAAAGTTACAACAATATGTTAACAATATAAAATATTCTGTTTCCGGGCAACAGGAGCCAAAAGGGAAATAAATAAAAAATAAAATCCCAATATTTAAGAAGATTTTTCCAAATAAAAAAAAACAACCTTTTGCGCGCAAAAAAAGCAAAAAAAATGAGAACAATATAACAATTGATATAATTAGTTTCCGGGCAACTTAAAAAGTATGTTTAAAAAAGATTTTGCAAAAGAACAAAACAAAACCTTTTTGCTTGCGCCGCGCACAAAAATGCACGGCGCTCCAGAGTCGATGAACAGCCGCACGGCCCGCGAATCGTTCGCCGATTTCGATGACGTCAGAATGGAAGGAGGGGGAGGTCGCTTTGTGGGCGCCGCCGCCGCCCGCCGCTCGGCCTCCTCCATTAGCGGCCAAACTCTCGCCGTTACCCATTTTAAGCAGCACACTCACCAAGCCTTCTCTAACAATTAGACCAGCCCAAAGTCATGCTCGAGCCTGCGAAATGAAAAGCATACAATAATTATTGCCATTACAACGAAGAAAAAACAAGATACTAAAGAAAGAAAAATAAAAACAAAAACAAAGAACGAAAGCGAGAAACATTTCAAAAGCACGCGACAAAATTTGCTTGTTTACTCAAACCAAATCCACATGCTCGTTAAGTGCACCACTTTGAGTGGTTATAGTGCATATAAAATTACACTAGACTACAATGCACTAAAAGTAACCACCGATTGTGAGATGCCGCTTGTGCACTACAGACATATTGCTTTTTTTTTAAAGTTGTCTTACAATTAGGATATGACAGAGACCTACAATTAGGATATGACAGAGACCTACAATTAGGATATGACAAAGACGAATGCTCAGTTGAGAATCGATAACGATAAAAATATTAGTTGATATAGGTATTTTTATTATGCGTTCGATTTTATTTATTATGTATTGTATGCAGCAACAGGCCGGTACAAATCATGATCCTTTCAACCTTTTGAGTTACCGCGAACCACCTGAATCGTGTATGAAAAAAGAATTCGCATCCCTCCCGAATTTTTAAGTCGTATTTACCTTGGAAGCAAATCGTCTTTTAACTTTGTTGTTATCATTCTTCTTTGTCGGTCAAAATATTCGCATTTTGGCGACATAAACGAAATGGGGAGGGGACAATGGGTGAAAGGCTGACTAAGTCTGCACAGGTAAGTCAGCGACTTTTCAGTTGTCTGGAGATACCCCTCCCCCCCCCCCACCCTCCCCTTTCGAGAATTCTGCGATAGAATGATGCATGCATGTATGCTTCCTCGAATCCGCCAACCTTTCTCTCTAACTCTCTCCCCTCTGTCTCTCTCTCTCTGTCTCTCTCTCTATCTTACACTCTCTCTCTCTCACTCTCTCTCTCTTTCTCTTGCACTCTCCCTCTCTCTCCTTTCCAAGAAAAAAAAGCCAGTACTTCTTCACCTTTTTTCTTTCTCCATGATCGGCAACTTCTTTTTCGTAGATGAAAACATGCTGGAAGGCCATAACTTCCATGTTGTTTATCTTTATCACTTTCTATCAGATCATGTATCATCTTAGAGAGATATTCTGATCCAAGTACTATGTATATAAACTTACTTTTTTATATTTTAGTTATTTGTCTCAAATGTGAATACATAAATATAAACATAAGCGCATGCGTTTTCTAACATTCATTAGAAATTTACATTACCAAACACTTATTAATTATTGCTCCAAGCTGGTATTCATGAACAACTGTCATCACACCAAAGAAGCATTGGTACACTTCAATTGTAGCAAGAAGTTCGAACCACCTGGCTCTTCCTAGTGAACTTTCGAACTTTTTTTTCCAAAAACATTCCTTCTTTATTTTATTCTTCAAGTACCGCGATACATATGTACTTTACTTCTTCTTTTTTTCACTTTTAAATACTAGGTCTAAAATTTTTCATCAGTTATAATCATGCAAGTGCGCGATTGTAACAAAATTATATTTTTGGTGTAATAAAATATTGTTATTATTATTCATATTATTCTAAGACACTTTTCTATTTACAACTTTTCTCGTTTATCTACTTTATCACTATATCGTATTGTTTAGTCCATAACAATGTATATTTAGCAAAACAAAAAAAACCAACTTTTTTTTTCTAAATACATTTTTAATCTTCAATTCTCTCATCCTCCTCTTTCTCTCTCCACTTTATTGCTGATTCCGTTATGAAATCTTCGGTCATGTTCTTGCCAGGTGGCTCTTCTAGAGGTCATCTTCTGTATATCCGGGCACTCGTCACAGCACATCTACAATATCCTTCTCCTCCCCCTACTCGTCCTTGTTCATATCCGGCATGCTTGTACTTCACACCAGCTTCCAGCTTTGTGATGAGAGAAAGAGAGAGGGAGGGAGAGAGAGAGAGAGAGAGAAAGAGAGAGAGAGAAAGAGAGAGAGAGAGAGAGAAAGTTAGAGAAAGAAAAAGAGGGAGACAAAACGACAGAGGTAGAGAGAGAAAGAGAGAGATAGAGAGAGAGAGAGAAAGAAGCAGCGTATGCTACTACGGATATGCATACTTGCAATACAGCGCTCTTGACGCCCTCGACGCCCTCCGTGCGACATGCTCTATCTCTCTGCATCTCTGCCGTCTCTCTTTCTCTTGCTCGCTCTCTCTCTTTCTCTCTCTCTTTCTCTCTCTCCCAGTGTATCTCGCTATCTCTCAGCTCTACGTGCCTCTTTCTCTCTGTCCCTTTCTAATCCTCTATTTCTCACTCTCTGCGTATAGAAGGACGAGCGGGAGAGAGACAGAGAAAGAAAAAAGGGGAAAGACAGAGCAAGGATCAATGACAGCTGTCTGTTCCATCGTGCCCTTCCTTTTACCTCGCAATCTTTCCTTCTCTCGCGCGCTCTCTCTCTCTCACTCTCTGTGTCTCTCTCGCCGTCTCACTCCTCCCACTCGAACCTACCGTAACCCTTTCCATGTACGCACTGGCAGAGAGAGAGAGACGAGGGAGGGCGGCCGCGCCCGGAAACCGGCGGGTGGGCCTCGAGAGCTCAAGAGAGTGCGGAGGATATAGAGAGGGGGCGGTGTGTATGCCCCACTGTCTGAAGAGGCCCCCGGCCGTGAAATAGGAAAAGCTCTCGGCTATGCCCCGCCCACTTTTGCTTGAAGCTCTGCCAATACAGCCTTTGGCACACACACACGCAAGGATCGAGATCCATCCTCGAGTCTTCAACCTCCCCCGGCCAAGGGATTTCTGCTTATTACAAGTGGTGCTCGGAGAAGATACACCGCCATTCTCCTCCTCCGTTAGCTCGCTCCCGTTAGCATGCCAATGATTGCAGTGTTAGTGACTCACACGACCCCAACATTGCTAAGTAAGGTCATTAAGGTTAAGGCTTAGGTTAGGCTTAGGCTAAAGCTAAGACACGTCACCTTAGGGTCGCCCGGTGCTCTCATGTTCATCAAAAGGGATTAGGCCGCTCTCCAAATAGCCTTATCAACTTTTTCCACCAACGCACTGATTGGCTTAGTATTTTAGGACATCACTGTAATAACTCGAGTGATATCATGATAGTTGCCCGTTCAGAGTTCATTTGATATAGCTTAAAAAAAATTTTGATGAAATAATGTATAAAAATAACTAGTCATCAGATGTTGTTGTTCTATAATGAATAATTTATTCAGTTTAAGAGTAAAAAATTTTTGATTTTGAAACCTTTTTTTGTAGAAATGACGAAAACTCTCTGATGGACCTCGACGCTCTTCGTGGACAGAAGAGCCGCCAGTCTTCTCTATTCTGCGCACCATCCACTTCTCTTACAGGTACCAGAGAGAGAGGGAGAGAGAAAGAGAGAAAGAGAGAGAGAGAGAGAAAGAGAGAGAGATAGAAAAAACGAGAGAGGAAGTTTGAGAAATTAATCAAATTCGTACCTGAATCTATAATGATTATGCATCTCATCAATGCCGTTCATAAATTTTAGTTTCATCTCTTAGGTACAAATGAAAAGGCACCTTCAAATTTCCAAGCCGTTTTCATATTTTCCGCCCTCCTGTCCTAGGTCCCGACGCGATTGCCTCTTGCTCGTCGTCCTCCTCCACGTCGGGCAGCGTCACCTTCTCGCCTCCCTTCATCATCTCCAACACGTCGACGACACCGCCACTAGGTTACTGATTTAAAAAAAAAAACATTTTTGGCGAGATTTTTTATTATTATTTTGAAATCAATCACGGCGGTGAGGTACCAGCCATTGTTCTACCGATTCTCATTAGAGAAATGTGAACGTTGGTAAACCACCTGGTAGTTTTTTTAGAGAAAAAAGATTCAAGAGCTCTATCTGTAATTGACTAGTCGAAGCTTCCAAATATCAGCGGAAAATCTTATAGTCTCGACTTATCTGGATTTTAGCATTCCGTACTAAATTATACGAAAGAAAAATGAATTTTGCAAAATGTAAAAGTAGAAGCTTTCGCGAAAAAAAACAAGAGACGGGAGAGGGAGCTAAAAGGTTATCAGTGTTGTTTTTTTTCCTAGAGTGTCTCACTGTCGCTTTTCCTTGGCATTTGCGTAGTGGTTCGAGAATGTTGTCGTTCTTTTTCCTGTCTTCTTCTTCTTCTCTCTCTCTCTCTTTCTCTCTTTCACTCGCTTTCTTTCTCTCTCTCTCTCTCTCCCTCTCTCTTTCTCTCTCTTTCTTTCTCTCTCTCTCTCTCTCTCTCTCTCTCTCTCTCTCTCTCTGCGGAACACCACGGTCCCCTCCGGCCAGCTCAGCTGGAGTCTAACAAGATACAAAGTCAACCAGTCTGATGCCCACACCCTGATCCCTAGACCCAGCCAACAAGAACCACCCCCTACTCCTATCTCGTTCTATCGGTGGCTCCCAAGACCTAAAAGCCGGCCCAGACCCCCGTCCCCGCACCCCACCATTCTTCATCTACTTCGACAACACCCACACAGTGACGCCTGCTGAAAGTGAAGAGCCATCATCGCCAGGTAGAAAAGTAGCAAATTGACCAATCAATATTTAACATTCATATCTCTTTTGTGGCACTATACTGAAACTGTGTCGAAATATCATTGAAGAATCGGTTGCAAACACGGACAACGACTAATAAACATATTCTAGAACCTTGAAAGTATATTGAGCTTTCGTCCACCCTTCGATCCACCATTCGTCCACTTAATCTATTTTGAAAGAAAGATAATGTGATGGCGAGGCGAAAACAAAGCATTTCAATTTATTGTTAAAATCACATATTTTATTCCTGACACTAATGGAACGCTTTGAATAAGTCTAGCCATCCACTTAATAATTCTATTGTTTAATAGCCTTTCTGGTCTAAGGTGCAGCATTTTTGAATTCCATGTTACTCTTTTGTAAATTCGTTAGCATGCTGAACCACCTGTTCCAGATATCCATTCCTTTCAAGGTTATATTATCAGAGTTTTAGCAATGGTGCAGGTTCGATCAGGAATTTCTAGGATGTTGCAAAAAGAAAAATTAATTAATTAATTAATTAATTACTTACTTACTTAATTAATTGATTAATTAATTAATTAATTTCTTACAGCGTCGTCGGCGTCGGTCGCATCCAACAACAACAATAACAACAACAGCAACATCCGTAACAATACATGCGCTGGCTGCGGCTACGACATCCGCGATCAATTCGTGCTCAAGGTCAGCGAGCATTCGGCGAACTTTCGCTGAACTTTCGTCGAACTTCCCTGGGAACTTTCGCTGAACTTTCATCGAACTTTCATCGAACTTTCATCGAAGTCTTTCCGACCATCCCTGAGCAATGCCAATTTTATCTTTGCAATCTCGGAATACGCTCTGGACAGTCATCGAACCTGGATGCCTTGCTTTGTGTTCCCTGGCGCACATCGCCTAAGCCAAGCTAGCCCCGCTCTTTCCCTCAGGTAATGGACGAGCGATGGCACGAGAGCTGCCTGCGCTGCTTCGCGTGCCAGCAGCCACTCTCGGCGGCCGCGTCCTGCTTCGCCAAGGACGGTCATGTCTACTGTCGAGAGGATCACTCGCTGTTAGTCAATAATTTATATTCTCTCTCCCTCCCTCTATCTCTCACTCTCTCTCTCTCTCTCTCTCTCTCTCTCTCTCGTTCGCTCATCACACTCTGTTCTCTATCTTCTCCCTCCTATCTCTCTGCCTTTCACATTCTCGGCTAATCAGCTCTTGGCAATCATTTTATGATAGAAGACATGAAAGGCGCACAGGCGGTTATATTTATCACTCTTTCGACATAAATGTCGCTAATATTCATATACTTTGATGACATCGAGTTTTGATGTGGAGATGTTTAAAAGTAAGTAATTCCGTGTACGACAAAAGCGCAGCCGTCAGAAACTGCTGCACTTTTGTCATACCCCACATATGTATGTACATTAGTCCTGTCCAAACTTATTACATCGATGCTGTACATATGTACATATGTACATACGTGGCCAGTCCACTCTGATTGGAGTAATAGAAACTGTCAATCCTTTAAAAAAAGTGGGCAGCTTTGCATTCTGGCCCTTCCAAATATCTATTGACTATCTCAGCTTCTCCTGCAGGTACTCCCATTTCCTATATTTTCTAGTCTTTTTTTAAGGTATTTATGGCAATAATCAACTACAGTATATATGTAGTTATGCTTTTTGTGCTTATCTATACATTTATGGACAAAGGAGGAAGTAGGAGACTTTCAAGAGTTTGGAATGTTCTCTTCTCTCTCTCTCTCCATTACACTCTTCTCTCTCTCCCTATTACTCTCTTCTCTCTTTCCCTCACTCTTCTTATCTCTTACTCTCTCTTTTTTACTATCATTTCTCTGCCTCTTCAGTCTTGCTCTTATTTATCGCTTCTACTATAATTAATCTCATATTTAATTGCAGACAAAATCCGCAGGTGGTTTTACATTGCGATCCCCTCTTCTCGTTCTCTCTGTAATTCTAGGCTACTACATCGATAACTTTTGGGTATACTTGAAGGAAAGCAAGTAGAAGGAGAAGCTGTCAAAGCCGCTCTAAATTCACCTTCTTGTGCATCACGCTTGCTTTGCATTATCTACTTCTCTTTGTCGCGCTATTTTTCTCTATCTTTCTCTCTCCGCTCTCTCTCTGCACTCACTCTCCCTCCATTGTCTAACTCTCTCTCTTCTCTCTTTTCTTTCTCTTTCTCTCTCTCTTCTCTCTCTCTCTTCTCTCTCTCTCCGTCACTCTCACTCTCACTCTTCACTGTCACTCTTCACTGTCACTCTTCACTCTCTAACTCTCTTCCTCTCTCTCTCTCTCTCTCTCTCTCTCTCTCTCTCTCTCTCGGCTCTCTGTCCCTTTCCTTCTCCAGCTTCCAGAACAAGAGAAACGATGCGTCAACCGCAAGGTTGCGTGCCCAAGTGTCGCATTCGCCACAAATGCTTCACCTTCCTAAAGTTTTCTTGTTGTCTCTCTCTCTCCCTCTCTCTCTCTCTCTCTCTCACTTTCGCTCTTTCATTCTCTCTCCATCTCCCTCTGTCTCACTCTTTATCTCTTTACTCCCCTCCCTTTGTCTATCTCTCTCTTTCTCTCTCCTTTCTCTCTCTCTTTCTCTCTTTCTCTCTCATTTCTCTCTTTCTCTCTGTCTCTCTTCGTTCAATGCTTTCCCTTCATCCACCCTCCTCTCCACAGTCCTAATCTGAATGGCATATGAATAGTGCCCATTCAGTCCGATGACAGAGCTGCGGCCGAGAGTGAGAGAGAGAGAGAGGAAGAGAGAGAGAGAGGGGAAAAGAGAGAGAGAGAAACAGAGAGAGAGAGAAAGAGAGAGAGAGAGTAAGAATGAGAGAGAGAGAGAAAGAAAGAAACTCCCCTGGGGCATAAATGGAAGAGCATGCAACACACAGACGACGCCGATTCAATTCTCTCACCGGGGCGGCTACTTCTTTTCATAGATTCGTCGAATGATCGTTATCTGTTTCTCGAGCTCTCCTCTTTCTTTCTCTCATCTCTCTCTCTCTCACTCGCCA
Organism: Allodiplogaster sudhausi; assembly: GCA_945643635.1. Taxonomy (NCBI): domain Eukaryota; kingdom Metazoa; phylum Nematoda; class Chromadorea; order Rhabditida; family Diplogasteridae; genus Allodiplogaster; species Allodiplogaster sudhausi. Next base: position 3,808,485 of record CALZFC010000006.1, on the reverse strand, counting down.
GACCCCTCTTTCTTTCCTTTCTCTCTCTAACTCTCTCTCTCTCTCACTCTCTCTCTGGCTCTCTCTTTGTTGATTTCTCCTCTCTCTCTCTCTCTCTCTCTCTCTCTGTCTCTTTCTTGCTCTCTCCTTTTTCCTCTACTTCTGTCTTAATTTCTCACTCTCTCAATCATGCCTTTTTAATACACATGTATGTATGTAGTCTGCATTCAGAAGCGAGATACAAGTCTCTGAAAACACGAACAGAATGAAGAATATTGCAAACTTTTGCAATAATGATTCGGAAGCATCTCAGTGAACTTCCGGATGTTTGTAAGGATCTGTTTTTTTCTGTCATCTCTGCCTTTCTCGCTGCTCTCTCTCTATCTCTGTGTCTCTCTCTTGCTCTCTCTCTGTCTCTCTGTCTCTCTCTTGCTCTCTCTCTCACTTTTTCTCTCTCAATCTCTCTCTCTGTCTCTCTCACTCTCTCTGCCATCAGCTTCACGCTGCTTCATTCAAAAGATGTAGTATAATTTATGAGGCTTAATCGGTCAAGCCGACTCACACCGGGTCGAGACTTTTCTCTTTCTCTCTCTCTCTCTCTCTCTCTCTCTCTATCTCTCTCTCTTCTCTCTTACTCATCTTCTCTCTTTCTCTCTTAACTTTCCCGTCCCTTTCCGATTGCACTCATCTTTCTATGTTGATAGTAGTCAACCCCCTTGTTGCACGCGTTTACGGCTTCCTAATCCGCTATCATGATTCTTTTTTATCACTCTATCTTTCTGCGTCTCTTCCTCTGTCTTTATCTCTATCGCGCTCTCTCTTCTTCTCTCTTTCTCTCTCTCACTCTCTCACTTTTGCCGCGCGGTCGTTTCCTTCTAGAGCCCTCAGGGGCATCGCAACTCTTATCCCCCTATCATTATTTTATCCTCTCGACTTCGTACATCCGCGTCCTTTTTTCACCTATGTAGCGCTGATTCAGATGCAAGGGGGACCATGCTTAGCTACAGCTTTTGCGTAGGTACTTACGCAAATGTTAGGTGAAAAAACGAGAGAGATATTTATCTTGTCGAGACCACATGAGACAGCTACCGTGCTCTCTCTCTTTCTCTCTCTCTCTCTCCGTTAGTCACAGAGAGAGTGGGGTGAACAAAGACGCAAACACACCAAAATACACTTTTCAGCCTAAAACACACGCAGTGTGTGATCGGCCAGCAAACGTATCATCCGGGATTCCGAGGGCGTCTTACTGTGTTTACCCAGGAGGCCTCTCTCTCTTTGTCTCTCTATCACTGTCGCTCTCTTTCTCTGCCTCTCTCTCTCTCCTTCTTGCTCGGGATGCTACCGGTGGTAGTGGCAATATATTCGACGCCCTCCTCATCTCCTCATGCCCTTCTCTGCCCCTCAAATAGGCCGACCAGGCAGGCCACCAAGCTCCGTCTCCTTGCTTTCCGTCTCCTCTCCTCGTGACACCCACTCCTCTTCCACATCAGACACCACAGCCAGCAGGCCTTTATTGCATTCGTTTGTGTGTCCAAGAAGGATGAAGAAGAAGAAGAAGATTCTTGGAAAGGGAGGAAAAGGAGGTCCAACATGGCCACCGGAACAGTAAAAGAGGAGGGGGCCAAGCTGTACTTCTAATCCCTTTGGCGATGAAGTAGTCGCAAAGCTTAACATGCTATCAGATCGATTGCTTAAAACGCAGAGTCAGCAAAAGTCGAAAGGTAAAGTTTGCGTTAAAATTTTTTTTGAAAGAATGCAAATGATACATTGAGCTATAGAGTGGGAGAGCGAGCAAAAGTGAAAGAGAGAGAAAGAGGGAGAAAGAGAGAGAGAGAGAGAGAGAGAGAGAGAGAAAGAGAGAAAGAGAGAGAGAGAGTGAGTGAGTGAGTGAGTGAGTAAAAGAAAGAGAAATAGAGAGAGAGAGAGATAAGGAGAAAGAGAAAGGATAAGAGAAAGAAAGAGAGAGAGAGAGAGAGAGAGAGAAAAAGGAGAGCTAGAGCTCAAGAGAAAAATACGAGGAAGCTGACCCGAGCGTGGCATGCCCCGGCTACCCATCTTGGGTTGTCAGATGAGTCCGCGGATATTGCGCGTGCGGATGGACAAGGAGACAGTGAGAGAGAGAGAGAGAGAGAGCGAGGGAGAGAGGGAGAGAGAGAGAGAGAGAGAGAGAGAGAGATAGGCAGACAAGTGATTGGCGTGCAATGGGATGGCGCAAGAGTGCAATCGGTTGTGGGCTTTAAAGGTGAGAGACAGGAAGCTGGCAGCCGAGCGTGAGGGAGGGAGAGAGAGAGGGAGAGAGAGGGAGAGAAAGAGAGCCGTAGTGCGCCAAATATCAGCTGTTGTGTCTCTGTGACAGTGGCTCATTCGTGCGTGTGAAGGGGCTCTAGATGACTCATTGGACGGATCTTGTCGCCCTTCTTTTGCTCTTTTAGACTGAATCAGTAGTTGAGGAGGAGAGAGGAGGGCGAGAGATGAAGAGAGAGTGAGAGTGAGACGGAGGGAGAGAGGGAGAGAGAGAGAGGGATTGAGTGAGAGAGAGGACAAGAGAGAGTGATAGAGTGAAGAGAGCGAGAGTGAGAGAGTGAAAAGAGAGAGTGAGAGAGAGTCATAGAGAGAGAGGGAAATTAGAGAGAATATGTGAGAGAGGGCGAGAGAGATAGAAAGAGGGTGAGAGAGTGTAGGAGTGAGAGAGAGAGGGAGAGAGAGAGGACGAGGGTGATAGAGAAGAGCTGAAAGGATCACTCGAATGTGATGCCCATTCAAAATAAGCTTTTATGTCTCGCCGCCTCACGATCTCAAGAACCTAATGTCTATTACAAGTACCATGTACATCGCTGTCGTTTATCTCAATTCTTGCCGCACTACCCCCCCCCCCCCTTCTATCTTGAGGCTTATGAGCTCCGTTTTTGATGGATGACTTTGGTTTTCTTGAATTAATCAAATATACAATAAGTCAATTACTATGTTAGAAGAAGATAAAAACCGAAATAGCACTAGCGCTGATTAATAAATTTAAAAAATTGATAAAATATATTCTTCTATGGCCAAAATATTGTTGGCCAATTAATTGAGATGTTTGACAATGAGTAGAGAGACGAAGTATGATGCATGTAAGACATTATCTCTTAATACATACAATGGGAAGAGGGGGGGGGGAATCCTCCTTCCGGAGGATACAAAGTGCACCTGCCTTGCTGCTCTCTCGAGATTGTTCATTAGCCAACATGAAGCTGCCTTCTTGAGCACGATGATATTGCAGCGTTCTGCGAGTAATGCGGAGAGGGATCAAGACAGATCACTCGAGAGAGGTCCCAATGTCGAGATCGGTGGATGAGAGGCTGCAGGAAGGAGAGCAGAGAGCCGAGGAAGTGAGAGCGTTGGAAAGAGAGATAGAGAGAGAGAGAGAGAAAGAGAAAGAGAGAGAGAGTAAGCCACAGAAATAGAGAGAGATCCAGAGAAGCTTGGAGAAAATGGAAGATAGAGAGCGAGAGAGAGAGAAAGAGAGAGAGAGGGAGAGAACAGAGAGAATGGGAAGAGAGGTCATGGATACGGTAGTAGCGATGCGCGAATCTATAGTATGATTGATGAATGGAAACACATCATTAAAGGCGGGAGTTCACGGAATAAATTTTTGGGATTCCGTAAATTCCGCGTCGCTTCGCGAAGGCTTTGGCGTAGGCTTCGCAAAATGTAAAATAGCACTTATAAGTGAGAATGCTTCGCACTCTCACTGGTGCATGCTATTTTCTTCACGCTGCGGGTTTCTGCAACTTGCGAAATAGTACGCAAGAATAAGAGAGAGAGAGAGGGAGAGTATGCCTCTCCAAGTTTCAGGGTGAACGCGGCAATTCTCGTACCAGAATTAATTAGTTTGCGCTTGATCATCCTTCCTTAATATAACAGTTCACCACTTTATTGAAAATTTTAATAACGATTTGTCTAGTTTTTATTCACCAAAAAGGCGAACTCAAATCAACGCGGAGTGCCAATAGCTTGAATATGTTTCCATGCTCGGACAGGAAACCACGTGATTCTTCCAATTGTGCTTCGTATTCCCTTTTTGTTTCGAGTAATCTGACGTTCACAAATTAGAAAATAGTCTCCAACTTTAGAAAAGCCAGATTTAAAAAGAATCAATTCGATAATTGGCAGGTAGCCAAAAAAATATTTATCTATAATTGGCGAGAAATTCAAAATATTAAGTCGATAATTGCCGCACAGGCTCTTTGGCCGAAAGTGCGGCCGCTGCTCCCTTCCGCTGTCCTCGTCCGACCTCGTCTTCCGCTGCATGCAACTCATCTTCCACGCGCACTGCTTCTCGTGCGTCTGTTGCGGAGTCAAGTTTAAAATGGTAATTTTATGAAATATTTTATTTTGGAAATTTCTCTGTTTATGTTAGTTAGGTGAAAAAATAAAATACTAGTTAAAGAAACTAAATTAAATATCATTTTTTCGAACAGTTGTCTTTTATTATAAGCTAAATATAGTTCGATAGAAGGAATTGTTAGACCAAAAATGTGAATTTATGTTGGTAAGTTAATATTTTTAAATAATAACAAAAATTTATTAATATGTAATTTAAGAAAAAAACAACACTTTCACAGGGTGACGAGTTTGTCCTCGCGGAAGGCGAGCCGGTGTGCGCCGTCGACTACCATCATATGCTGTGCCAGTCAGTACATCTACAAGGTAGGCGTACTCTCGCTCGCTCTCTCGCTCTCTCACTCTCTCTTTCTCTCTCTCTCTCTTTCCCTCTCTCGCTCTCTCGCTCTCTCTCATTCTCTCTCTCTCTTTCTCGCTCTCTCTCTCCTCTTTTTTTCTCGCTCATCTCTTTTTCTCTCACTCTTTCCATCCCTCTCTCTTCTCGCAGGCCTCTTCGACCTAGACGGCTGTGACTCGAATCGCAAGACACCAAAGCGGCCTCGAACCATTCTCAACGCGAACCAGCGACGCCAGTTCAAGGCGGCCTTCGAGAAAAGCGCCAAGCCGTGCAGAAAGGTCTCTCTCTCTCTTTTTTTCTCTCTCTCTCTCTCTCTCTCTTACTCTCTCTATCTATCGCTCGCTCTCTCTCTCTCTCTCTTGATAGCTCTTTCTCAATTAATCTATTACATAAACTTATCCTTATCTTCTTCTCTCTCTCGCCATCTGTCTCTCTCTGCATCTTTCTCTCTCACTTCTTCGCCTGTTTTTTTCTCTATCCTTCTCTCTTTCTTTTTAATTCCGCTTCTCTTTTGTTATTTCATGCATCGAATGATTTTTTTTTCAGGTGCGCGAGCAGCTCGCAAAGGAGACCGGCCTCTCTGTGCGCGTCGTCCAAGTCTGGTTTCAGAATCAGCGAGCAAAGGTATTTTCTCTCTCTCTTTCTTCTCTTTCTCTCTCTCTCTTTCTCTCTTTCTCTTTACATTACTCTCTCTCTCTCTCGCTCTAATTTTTTTCTTCGACACCTTGTTTTCTTCTCTATTTTATTAATGTATTATATGAACATTTCTCTCCCTCCCCTCTTTATCTCTCTCTATCTCTATATCTCTCTCTCTATCGTTGTACCTCTCTCTCTCTGTCTCTCTATCTCTCTCTATCTCTATCTCGCTATTTCTATCTCTCTCTATCTCTCTCTCACTTGTTAGATGAAGAAGCAACAGCGGAAAGAGCAGACTACAACTTCTGGCACTTCGGAAGCGTCCGGGAGTGCTGAGGGCAAGCGCGACAACGCCAAATCGGACTCTGAAGATGGTAGGGCGAGGGAAAGAGGAAGACCGAGAAAGAGAGGGAGAGGGAGTGAGAGATAGTGAGAGAGAGAGAGAAAGAGAGAGAAAACGAGAAAGGGAGAAAAGGGTGGAGAGGGTGAGAAAGAGATGGAGAGAGAAAATGTTGTATTTTTATCAAATTCGAACTGCGAGAGAAAGCGAAGGAGAAAGAGGAAGAGAGAGAGACACAACAAGAGAGGTAGAGAGAGAAAACGAGACCGAGAGATCGGTCGAGATGTAGAGAGAAAGGGCAGCATGTTGTTTTTTTTTTTTTAAACAAGTGCGATATGCATCAATGCATGCCACTAAATGTACCGGTGTATTTATGTTTGAATTAAATCTCTTAAGGAAACGTTAGAACAAGGACACTGATTGAGCCACCAATACTGAGATGGAAAAACTTTATAAAGGATTATAAAAAAGAAATTCTTTTCATGCAAAATTTAAGGGATGCAAAGAATAATCTCGTGGAAATTGAGAAAGAATAAATAGTATATGCAAATATCTGAATCAATATGGATACAACGAATGATAAACGAGCGAGAGATAGAGAGAGAGAAAGAAAGATTGAGAGAGGGAGAAATAGAGAAAAAAAAAGATTAAATTTTTCCTAATCCCAGACATGCTCGACTCCTCGTCCGAGGACGGCGGCAGCAGCGGCAGAGGGGGCAGCGGAAGCAGTCGTCCGCCGCCCTCCCTCGCACCATCTTCCTCGGATGCCCTCGCCTTGAGCGGTCGTCTCCCCCTGCCCCCTCAGGGCCATCATCACACCCACGGCCACGTCGATGTCACGCCCATCGACAAACTCTACAATATGCACAACACGTATTTCTCATTAGTCTAACTTATATTTGACAAAGTTCTCCCTACCGTAACCACCGCGCACTATTATTATCTGCCTTGTCCTTGACAATCTTACCGCTTTTTTATTTTGCGCCTTTTCTTATTTAAAAACCTCCTCATCCTTGCCATTCCATTCGCTCTTCCTTTTTCATGATTCGAGGCTACTTCTAATTCTTGCTCTCTTCCCGGTTGGACGACGCTTTTAGTTCAAATTTTGGTCTTTATTTCACATTTGCTGTGCTTTATTTGATCACCGTTCCAGTTTATTATGTCCGTTGTGCAAAATGTTTAATATAGTCTGTGCATTATTTTATTGTCGTTTATCCGGTATGAACAATTGATTTACGTGGCCAAAATATATCAATGTACACAAGCTGTTTTCAAAGCTTAAATGGATCAACAATAGAGCAGGTATTTTCACCACAGGCCAAACAGACGTCATCTTATCAATCCGTATCAATCTTATCAATTCGCCCTTCCGCACCCGAGCCTGTTGACCAATTATCGATTGATTATTTTTAGTCTGGCTTTTCTAAAGTTGGAAACTATTTTCTAATTTCTGATTGTCAAGTAACTCGAAACTAAAAAGGACATGCGAATCACAATTGGAAGAATCACATGGTTTCTTGTCCGAGAATTTAAACATATTAAAGTTATTCTCATTCCGTAGTGATTTTAGAAAGCCACTGGAATGAGCATAAAAATGGCATCGAATTTATATTTGTAAATAAAATTTTGAGTGCGCACTGGCTTCTCTAAAATTCTAGAAGATTTTCTAATTTGCATTGAACGAAAATAGGAGAAATCTTTTCTGCTTCTTATTTTTCTTGAGCTCTGCGACACATTCATTCATCTCTAAGATGGTCAACGGGAGAGAGAGAGAGAGTGGAGTAAAGAAAGAAAGAGAGAGAGAAAGAGGGAAATGGAAGAGAGAAATGGAAGAGAGTTAAAATATTAGTTTTTTACTAACGTTAGCTAATCTATAAAGTAATAAAAAAAAATAAAAAAATTGATATAAGACCCAATCTCTACTGTCAAATCTCACGTTCACACGAAATCAGAGTGGTACATCATTGTTGAATTTGATGCCATTTCAATGTGCACTTCACTGCCTTTCTGGGGATGGATGGTAGATCAATTTTTTTAATGATGAAAATTTGGCAACTAGCTCTCTAAACTTGTAAACAATTTCAAAATTAGCAAATATCGATATACGGTCACTCATTAACAATAAGCACAATCGGAAGAACCACGTGGTTTAATGTTCGAGATTGGTAATTATATAATATAAATTCTTGATCGACACTGATACTGGATTGGGTTTGTTTTTCTCACCATCAGGCCTAAAATTTTTCGTTATCTCTACCAATCCATCGTTACAAACGTTAGTTTTTTTTAATAGTTCGATAAGTGGCTGCCATTCGCTGTTTACCGGCTACCAGAACTAACATAAGAAACGTTCAAAAATATTCGTGCTTGTCTGTCATGTGTTTGAAATCGGAGAAATCATTTCTTCCTTTTTTTCCTAGGGCTCTGCCTTCATGGCGAGTACAGTCAATGAGAGAGAGAGAGAGGGAGAAAGAAAGCGAGAAGGAAAGAACAAGAGAGAGAGAGAGAGAGAGAGAGAAAGAGAAAGCGAGAAGGAAAGAACAAGAGAGAGAGAGAGAGAGAGAGAGAGAGAAAGCGAGAAGGAAAGAACAAGAGAGAGAGAGAGAGAGAGAGAGAGAGAGAGAGAGAGAGAGAGAGAGAAAGCGAGAAGGAAAGAACAAGAGAGAGAGAGAGAGAGAGAAAGCGAGAAGGAAAGAACAAGAGAGAGAGAGAGAGAGAAAGAGAAAGCGAGAAGGAAAGAACAAGAGAGAGAGAGAGAGAGAGAGAGAGAGAGAGAGAGAGAGAGATAAGGCTGAGCATCACGCATTTCTGACTAAGAATCGTTGCCATTCCAACCAATACATGTTAATATTTGTTTAGATTGCATGGCGGTGTTCAGATAGAGAAATATCCTAAATGATGGTTCCATTGGAAGGTTGCTAATAATAAGGTAAGGACAGAGAAGTTGAACGGAACTTAATTCTGAGTCAGTCATGACTGAGCTATTGCTCATGATTTATCCGTTAAAAAAATCGACAAAATAAAAAAAATAAAAGCTGAAAATTTGACGAGAAAAAAGTGTGCAAAGCGCATAAAAACCTCAAAGAATAGAGAAAGAGGAGATAATTGTTCAATTTGCGAAAGGCAAGTTACGGGATGATCACGTGGTTTCTTGATAATTGACAACGTGATAGTTCTCCATTGGAAGATTGCATCGTTTGGGGAGAGATCTAGAATAGAATAGAAGCTAATTGTAAGTTTGGGTCCGTTATTACTAATATCAGTGTTTATACTAATAATTTTCCTGCTAAATTAAAAATCGACAAAAATAACACATACGCAAGATAGAGAGCCCAAAAACGTTGGGCCCGTTTCCATCTCCGAGCAAATCATTGTCAGCTGCAGCGAGCAGCAGCCGCACTTTCGGCCGAAGATCCTGTGTGCCAATTATCAATTCATTATTTTGAGTATATCTTTAATTTTATTAATTTTGAAGTTTAAGGGAGCAATAAACCCAATCATGAATTCGATCCTTTTTGCCTCACCCAGGGGTGAGAGTGCGTGCATGGGATTTACATTAGACAAACGCGACTAAAATGGCCTGGAAAATTCCGAGAGATTACTGTTGAGTTAGCTGCACTGAATTGTTTACTGGTGGTGGTTTGGTTACTTTGCCTGCAATTGGAGGATACGTCAATGTTTTTTTATTCATATAACCGTACGGAAATGTCGTACTTTTCATCGCACATCTTCTTGCAATACCCTTCAATCACTTTCGAAATAAATAAAGTCAGATAAATATATGTAAATAAATAAATATAAAAATCAAGCGATCATTGGCTTCTCTAAAATTGGAGACTATTTTCTAATTTCTGAATGTCAATTTACTCCAAACAAAGGGCCTCCGAAGCACAATCGGGAGAATCACGTGGTTTCCTGTCCAAGAATGGAAATATATAAATTCTACTGGCATTTCTGGCAATGCGTGTCCGGACCAACAATCAGGTGTTGTACTTCCAATAAAGTTGATTGCATGAAGCATAAATCGCTGCGTTTTAACATGGGAAATCGTTATAAAATATTTCATCATTTTAAAATGTCGATCTCCTTTCCCCAGAAAGACAGTGCATTAAGCATCGAAATAGTACCGAAATCATCAATGATGTGCCACTCGCGTTTTGTTTTTACAACATTCATATAATCGTCTGGAAATGTCGGGTTTTTCAAGGCAGAGCTTGCAATTGCCTGCAATAAATAGAATTATCTTCTTACTTAGCCTTTCTCTTAATTGTGCTGGCCCCTTTGAAGGAATTTTTCCTATGGAATTAAAGTAAGCTCCTCTCACTGCCTTTGCTAGTAACTTGATTTTTGCTAATGTCCTAGAATGAGTGATTCAATCAAATTGCAGTGCACAATGTGGTGGTTTACTGCCACATGGATTGCTCATTTTGATTCTCTTCCAAGAATTTTCGATTCATCGCCGACCAGACAATGAGAGCAAAATAAGCGAAGATAATTAGTACCGCAAAACTAACAACAGCTTTATAGTATTTTTTTTCTAAAGATATACTTGCCTTGTTCGAATTCGGGACGAAATCTGCTGATTTGTAAGAATGTGTGACGTTTTTTTTGCAAGCCCGCATATGCATATTTCTTCACGCATACGCTAGATAATACATATGTGCTACAAAAACGCATATTATTTTCATATTTCATTTTGGAAGACATTTTGGAAATATCTCTCCTTTTTGTAATCACTTACGAATCTAGCAGATCTTCGTCCTAAAACAGTGCCCTTGATATAATGTTTCCATACGATATTGCGCTCTAAATGAAATCAACCGGTACATTCAGGTCCATATGTTGATGCACATCACATTAGTTCAAAAATGCATCGTTCGTTTTCTTCCTACATACATCTCTCAACCGATCTCTCTCTCTCTCTCCCTTTCTCTCTCTCGCTTCGCCTCATTCTCTATCGCTTAAGCAGAGAAAATTCCAAAATAAAATATTTAAAAAAAGTTTACCATTTTAAAGTTGACTCCGCAGCAGACGCACGAGAAGCAATGCGCGTGGAAGATGAGTTGCATGCAGCGGAAGACGTGGTCGGACGATTACTGCGGAAGGTAGCAGCGGCCGCACTTTCGACAGAAGAGCCTGTGTGGATTGATTCTTTTGAATTTCCCGCCAATTGTAGATTAATATTTTTTCGCACCCTGCCAATTATCGACTGATTATTTTGAGTTTGGCTTCTCTAAAGTTGGGGCCTATTTTCTAATTTGTGAACGTCAGGTTTCTCGAAACAAAAGGGCAAACGAAGCACAATTGGAAGAATCACGTGGTTCCTTGTCTGAGAATGGAAACATATTAACGATATTTTCTTTCACTAGTGATTGAAGGAAACCACTGTAAAAAAATGGCATCAAATTTATATTTCTAAAATAAATTTTTTAGAGCGCACTGGCCTCTCTAAAATTGGAGACGATTTTCTAAATTGCATTGAGCAGGAATGCACCACAAAAAACAATCGAGACGATCCAGTGGATTCTTGTCCGAGATTGGAAATATATTAATTGTTTTATTAACGTTAGTTAATATCTGCGTTTGAAATTTGAGAAATCTTTTCTGCTTCTTATTTTTCTAGGGCTCTGCGATGCATTCCTAAATCTCTAATATGGTCAACGGGAGAGAGAGAGAAAGAGAGAGAGAGAGAGTGGAGTAAAGAAAGAGAGAAAAAGAGAGAAAGAGAGAAAGACTTAAATGAGATCGGGACGCATTTCAACCAAAGAAGATCATCGTTGCCATTCCAGCCCATTAAAGATCATATTTCTTTAGATTCGTGGTTTACAGGTAGAGAAATATGTTTAATGAAATTTCTAAATTGGAATATTGTAATGAATTGAAAATAAGTCTGGATCAGTTATTACTAAAAAAATTTAAAGCCAAATAAAAAAGCAACAAAAATAACATAAAAAAACAGCAACATAGAAAACTGAAAAATTCGATAACTCCGGTGAAGTGCAAAATCGCAAGATAATAAGTACCCTAAGTGCTTAAAAAATCTCAAAGAATAGAAAAAAAGAAATTTACATTTCATTAGATTCTGCCAATTTGCTGATTTGTAAATGTCAACTTACGAGGTTTCGTGCCCGAGATTGGTAATATATCAATCTGTTCGGACTCAATACTGATATTGAGAAGCTATTGGTGAAATTTCAATAAAATTTGTTAGAAGACATTTACCGCGGATGTTTAACATGGAAATGGTTGCCAAATTTTCATCATTAAAAAAATTGATCTACCAACCATCCCCAGAAAGCCAGTGAAGTGCACATAGAAATGGCATCAAATTCAACAATGATGTACCACTCTGATTTCGTGTGAACGTGAGATTTGACAGTAGAGATTGGGTCTTATATCAATTATTTTTTTTTATTACTTTATAGATTAGCTAACGTTAGTAAAAAACTAATATTTTAACTCTCTTCCATTTCTCTCTTCCATTTCCCTCTTTCTCTCTCTCTTTCTTTCTTTACTCCACTCTCTCTCTCTCTTTTGATTGTAATTTTTATGCTCATTCCAGTGGCTTTCTAAAATCACTACGGAATGTAATTTTTATGCTCATTCCAGTGGCTTTCTAAAATCACTACGGAATTTTTAATGTAATTTTTATGCTCATTCCAGTGGCTTTCTAAAATCACTACGGAATGAGAATAACTTTAATATGTTTAAATTCTCGGACAAGAAACCATGTGATTCTTCCAATTGTGATTCGCATGTCCTTTTTAGTTTCGAGTTACTTGACAATCAGAAATTAGAAAATAGTTTCCAACTTTAGAAAAGCCAGACTAAAAATAATCAATCGATAATTGGTCAACAGGCTCGGGTGCGGAAGGGCGAATTGATAAGATTGATACGGATTGATAAGATGACGTCTGTTTGGCCTGTGGTGAAAATACCTGCTCTATTGTTGATCCATTTAAGCTTTGAAAACAACTTGTGTACATTGATATATTTTGGCCACGTAAATCAATTGTTAATACCGGATAAACGACAATAAAATAATGCACAGACTATATTAAACATTTTGCACAACGGACATAATAAACTGGAACGGTGATCAAATAAAGCACAGCAAATGTGAAATAAGACCAAAATTTGAACTAAAAGCGTCGTCCAACCGGGAAGAGAGCAAGAATTAGAAGTAGCCTCGAATCATGAAAAAGGAAGAGCGAATGGAATGGCAAGGATGAGGAAATTTTTTAAATAAGAAAAGGCGCAAAATAAAAAAGCGGTAAGATTGTCAAGGACAAGGCAGATAATAATAGTGCGCGGTGGTTACGGTAGGGAGAACTTTGTCAAATATAAGTTAGACTAATGAGAAATACGTGTTGTGCATATTGTAGAGTTTGTCGATGGGCGTGACATCGACGTGGCCGTAGGTGTGATGATGGCCCTGAGGGGGCAGGGGGAGACGACCGCTCAAGGGAGGGCATCCGAGGAGGATGGTGCGAGGTAGGGCGGCGGACGACTGCTTCCGCTGCCCCCTCTGCCGCTGCTGCCGCCGTCCTCGGACGAGGAGTCGAGCATGTCTGGGATTAGGGAAAGTTTACTCTTTTTTTCTCTATTTCTCCCTCTCTCAATCTTTCTTTCTCTCTCTCTCTCTCTCTCTCTCTATCTCTCGCTCGTTTATCATTCGTTGTATCCATATTGATTCAGATATTTGCATATACTATTTATTCTTTCTCAATTTCCACGAGATTATTCTTTGCATCCCTTAAATTTTGCATGAAAAGAATTCCTTTTTTATAATCCTTTATAAAGTTTTTCCATCTCAGTATTGGTGGCTCAATCAGTGTCCTTGTTCTAACGTTTCCTTAAGAGATTTCATTCAAACATAAATACACCGGTACATTTAGTGGCATGCATTGATTCATATCGCACTTGTTTAAAAAAAACAACATGCTGCTCTTTCTCTCTACATCTCGACCGATCTCTCGGTCTCGTTTTCTCTCTCTACCTCTCTTGTTGTGTCTCTCTCTTCCTCTTTCTCCTTCGCTTTCTCTCGCAGTTCGAATTTGATAAAAATACAACATTTTCTCTCTCCATCTCTTTCTCACCCTCTCCACCCTTTTCTCCCTTTCTCGTTTTCTCTCTCTTTCTCTCTCTCTCTCACTATCTCTCACTCCCTCTCCCTATCTTTCTCGGTCTTCCTCTTTCCCTCGCCCTACCATCTTCAGAGACCGATTTGGCGTTGTCGCCCTTGCCCCCAGCACTCCCGGACGCTTCCGAAGTGCCAGAAGTTGTAGTCTGCTCTTTCCGCTGTTGCTTCTTCATCTAACAAGTGAGAGAGAGATAGAGAGAGATAGAAATAGCGAGATAGAGATAGAGAGAGATAGAGAGACAGAGAGAGAGAGGTACAACGATAGAGAGAGATATAGAGATAGAGAGAGATAAAGAGGGGAGTGAGAGAAATGTTCATATAATACATTAATAAAATAGAGAAGAAAACAAGGTGTCGAAGAAAAAAATTAGAGCGAGAGAGAGAGAGTAATGTAATGAGAAAGAGAGAAAGGGAGAGAGAGAGAGAGAAAGAGAAGTAAGAGAGAGAGAAAATACCTTTGCTCGCTGATTCTGAAACCAGACTTGGACAACGCGCACAGAGAGGCCGGTCTCCTTTGCGAGCTGCTCGCGCACCTGAAAAAAACAAAAAAATCATTCGATGCATGAAATAACAAAAGAGAGTATAGAAACGGAATTAAAAAGAAAGAGAGAGGGATAGAGAAAAAAACAGGCGAAGAAGTGAGAGAGAAAGATGCAGAGAGAGACAGATGGCGAGAGAGAGAAGAAGATAAGGATAAGTTTATGTAATAGATTAATTGAGAAAGAGCTATCAAGAGAGAGAGAGAGAGCGAGCGATAGATAGAGAGAGTAAGAGAGAGAGAGAGAGAAAAAGAGAGAGAGAGACCTTTCTGCACGGCTTGGCGCTTTTCTCGAAGGCCGCCTTGAACTGGCGTCGCTGGTTCGCGTTGAGATGGTTCGAGGCCGCTTTGGTGTCTTGCGATTCGAGTCACAGCCGTCTAGGTCGAAGAGGCCTGCGAGAAGAGAGAGGGATGGAAAGAGTGAGAGAAAAAGAGATGAACGAGAAAAAGAGAGGAGAGAGAGAGCGAGAAAGAGAGAGAGAGAGAGAATGAGAGAGAGCGAGAGAGCGAGAGAGGGAAAGAGAGAGAGAGAGAGAAAGAGAGAGTGAGAGAGCGAGAGAGCGAGCGATAGTACGCCTACCTTGTAGATGTACTGACTGGCACAGCATATGATGGTAGTCGACGGCGCACACCGGCTCGCCTTCCGCGAGGACAAACTCGTCACCCTGTGAAAGTGTTGTTTTTTCTTAAATTACATATTAATAAATTTTTGTTATTATTTAAAAATATTAACTTACCAACATAAATTCACATTTTTGGTCTAACAATTCCTTCTATCGAACTATATTTAGCTTATAATAAAAGACAACTGTTCGAAAAAATGATATTTAATTTAGTTTCTTTAACTAGTATTTTATTTTTTCACCTAACTAACATAAACAGAGAAATTTCCAAAATAAAATATTTCATAAAATTTCCATTTTAAACTTGACTCCGCAACAGACGCACGAGAAGCAGTGCGCGTGGAAGCCTTCGCGAAGCGACGCGGAATTTATGGAATCCCAAAAATTTATTCCGTGAACTCCCGCCTTTAATGATGTGTTTCCATTCATCAATCATACTATAGATTCGCGCATCGCCACTACCGTATCCATGACCTCTCTTCCCATTCTCTCTGTTCTCTCCCTCTCTCCCTCTCTCTCTCTCTCTCTCTCTATCTTCCATTTTCTCCAAGCTTCTCTGGATCTCTCTCTATTTATGTGGCTTACTCTCTCTCTCTCTCGCTCTCTATCTTCCATTTTCTCCAAGCTTCTCTGGATCTCTCTCTATTTCTGTGGCTTACTCTCTCTCTCTCTCTTTCTCTCTCTCTTTTTCTCTCTCTCTCTCTCTCTCTCTCTCTCTCTCTCTTTCCAACGCTCTCACTTCCTCGGCTCTCTGCTCTCCTTCCTGCAGCCTCTCATCCACCGATCTCGACATTGGGACCTCTCTCGAGTGATCTGTCTTGATCCCTCTCCGCATTACTCGCAGAACGCTGCAATATCATCGTGCTCAAGAAGGCAGCTTCATGTTGGCTAATGAACAATCTCGAGAGAGCAGCAAGGCAGGTGCACTTTGTATCCTCCGGAAGGAGGATTCCCCCCCCCCTCTTCCCATTGTATGTATTAAGAGATAATGTCTTACATGCATCATACTTCGTCTTTCTACTCATTGTCAAACATCTCAATTAATTGGCCAACAATATTTTGGCCATAAAAGAATATAATTTATCAATTTTTTAAATTTATTAATCAGCGCTAGTGCTATTTCGGTTTTTACCTTCTTCTTACATAGTAATTGACTTATTGTATATTTGATTAATTCAAGAAAACCAAAGTCATCCATCAAAAACGGAGCTCATAAGCCTCAAGATAAGTGCCCATAAGTTGTAATTTACAAATTAGAAAAAGGTCCCAATTTTTTTTCGATAATCATTGATTGTTATCTGGAGTTTTTTTCTATTTTTACATAAATATTTGTGTGTATTACGTTATCGCGAAAGTGAATGAAGGCAATAGCAAGATGTTCCTTAAAAAAACACGACATTTCCAGACGGTTCTATGATTGTTATAAAAAAGACATTGCGGTAGCCTCCAATTTTTGGCACGATAGCCACGATAGCGGTAGATTTTTTGTATTTATTTATTTACCTTGATATTTGTCTGTCTTACTTTATGCGAAAGTGATTGACGACAATAGCAAGAAAATGTGAATTGAAAAAACCATATACATATTTCAAGGAGGCTGCATGAACGTTTGTAAAAACAAATTAAATGTCATAGCCTCCAATTGTAGACAGGATGTCCACCACACAATTTAGTGCAGCTTTGTGCACAGCTAACACAGCCGTAATCTATTAGAATTTTGAAGACCATTGTAGTCGCGTCTCTCTAGATTACATGAATTTCTCGATCATCCGTGTGCCAAAAAGGCTCAAATTCAAGATTGAGACTCCTTTAACATTTAAAATGAATAAAATTAAAGATATTCTAAAAATAAAGATTCGATAATTGACACAGGCTTATTTCTACTCTCTTCCGGCGGAACCGTTTTCGAAGCAGTCTTTCAATGAAGAACTATCATTTAACATATTTCTCTAACCGAAAACCAGCATAAATATAAACAAATTTGAACTTTTATTGGTTGAAACGGCACGGTGATCTTCTTGATTATAAGTGCGTCCCGTTCTCCCTTATGTCTTTCTATATATCGCTCTTTCTTTCTCTTCCTCTTCTTCTTTCTTTCTTTCCCTCTCTCTCTCTCTCTCTCTGTCTCCCATTGATTGTACTCAATATGAAGGTAGAACGCAAGAAAAAAGAAGAAGAAAAGAAAGATTTCCCTGATTTCAAACGCAAACACAAACACGAATTTCTCTGAACTTTTCTTTTGTTACTTCTCTCGCGGTAAACAGCAAATGGCAGCTACTCATATAATTTATTTAAAAAATAATAATCATAGTATTTCAATTCTAATCTTCCAAACAGAGCTCGAAATGACTGATTCAGCTCATTTTATCGTCCAAAATGTTATAGCCAACAAATTGAGTAGAAAGAAAATTACGAGATATCTCTTTCCACAATGGGAAGAATGAGGATGCAAAGTGCTTCCTGCCCTTGCTTCTCGAGGAGGGTTCTTTATACATCTTAGACGGCTCTCTTGAGCACGATGATATTGCAGCAGAAATTGCAGAAATACAGAGACGGATCAAGAAAGATCACTCATGGTAAGGAGAGGTCACTATGTCGATGTCGTTGGATGAGCAGGAAGTGAGGGATTCAGGAAGTGAGAGTGATGTGGAGAGCGGGACAGAGAGAGAGAGAGAGAGAAAGAGAGAGAGTAAGAGAAAGAGAGAGAGAACGAGAGAGAGTAAGAGAAAGAGAGAGAGTAAGATATATAAAATATGGAGAGAATCAAGAGAAACGTAGAGAACATGTAATGATGACGCAACAATCTGGGTACCACTCATTTAACTTTGTCTAAGAAATAGAAAACGCCAGGCAATCAAACAAGAATACACTCTAGAATTTATACATATATTTCCAATCTAGGAGAAGAAACCACGTGATCTCCAGGTTGGTTCGTTTGTTCAGATTAACTTGACATTTGCAAGATAGTCTCCATTGTTAGAGAAGCCAGTGCTGAGTAGATTATTTATTTATTTATTCACCTACATAGATATGTGTCGTCTTACTTTTTGCGAAAGTGATTGAAGGCAATAGCAAGAAGATGTGCGTTAAAAACACGAGAAAAACTAAAAAAAAACAAATATTTGAATTTTCCTGAACATTGTAGTCGGGTCTTTCTAAATCGCATGCTGTCAGCAAAAAGAAGCGAAGCTTATTGTTAGAGAACGTGAGAGTCACATAGTGAGAGAGGGAGCGAGAGAGAGAGCGAGAGATAGCGAGGGAGAGAGAGGGAGCGAGAGAGAGAGAGAACAGAGAGAGAAACACGCATAAACAGAATAAAGACAAGAGGACACCCATTTCCATCTTTAATGTCATCACTAAATTTCATACAACAAAATGGCTTACCACCACGGGGTATATCATCATTGAATGAGAAAAGATTTTATATATTTACAATCTCGGACAAGAAACCACGTGATTCTCCAGGTTGGTTCGTTTGTTCAGATTAACTTAACATTTGCAAAAGTAAACTCATCCATGCTTCCATAGCCTTGATACAGTTGCAAGAAGTGCCTAGGAAAATGCAAGAAGTCCAGAAGGTACTAACCATAGGAATGTTGTAAAAAAAAAAGAGAAACGAAATTGAGGTAGCCGCCATTTTCAGACCACCACCAGCGTGCAAAATAATTATAAAATCATGAGAAAACAATATAATAAATCTAATTTTTATTATTAAATTATTAAATTCGTTGCATAATAACGAGAAAAAGCAAAATAAAGGATGGGGAGTTGGAAAGATTCCTTCAAAGTGGCCAGCAGAATTGAGATATAAGCTAAGAAGATAATTCTATTTATTGTAGGCAAGAGCAAGATGTGCCTCGAAAAAAACGACATTTACAGACGATTTTAGAAATTTTGTAAAAGAAAATGAAAGTGGCACCTCATTGAAGAATTAGATTTTATTTCTATTCTTAACGTTCTCGCTTACTGTGGAAAGTAGGTGGCCATTTTTTAAAGGCTGAAAATTTTTATAACGATTTTCCATCTTAAAAAAACAGCAATCTATGCATTACACAATCAACTTTTATGGAACTACTGCGCGCAATGATCGCCGGGAAAGCCAGTAGAATTTATATATTTCTATTCTTGGACAATAAACCACGTGATTCTCCCGATTGTGCTTCGGAGGCCTTTTGTTTGGAGTAAATTGCCATTCAGAAACTAGAAAATAGTCTCCAATTTTAGAGAAGCCAGTGAACGTTATAATTTTGCATTATTTATTTACAGAAATTTTTGTCTGTCTTGCTTTATGGCAAAAGTGATTGAAGGCTATAGCAAACAGATATGCGTTTGAAAAGATTTCCGAACAATAAAAAAAAATTAACCTATCCTCCAATTGCGACGACTTGTAAGATGAGGCTCTTCATTTTGGTGAATGAGATGGAGAAACGGCAAGTTGAAAGGAGTCGGCATCTCTTTCATGTCGGCGTATTCACTTGTATATTTTTTGTTATTCTTGTTTGTTTATTTTTACAATTTTTCTGCTTGTTTCTTAAACGTTTTGATCAATTGAATAGTCGGAATAGTCGCACATTCTATGCATGCTCAGTTTACATATGAGTTTGTAGAAAATATTATGTTTTCCATTTGGTCAAGTCTGACTTGCCTATTTCATTCTATGTCAATCTTAACTCTTTCTAACTTATTGCTGATCTCTCTCGTGCTTCTGACAATACTCTTGTAAGAAACTTCATTTCTTATCAGATTGTCTATCTTCTCAATATGCAGTCAGATCGTGATTTCTCCTCATCAATTTCAATGATAGCAAATTCTTTGCCTACTTGGTTAAACGGCACATCCTCCCGACTCTAATAGAAGCCCTTTTCCTCTCTGGTTATTTGTACCTCTGCCGAATGCAAGCCTAACCAGCAGTATTTTTCTGATTTCTAGCCAAAGAAGTCGCAGCACCGAGTGTCCACTATGACCTGGTCGAGTTCTGAGAGACGGCAACAAAGGCGTATGCCCTTTTCCACTCTAGCGAAAACCGTTTTCGTCTTTTCCTTTTGAAATAAACCTAAATGACATTATATTATCTTTAATAAATTTATCAAATTTATGTAATTTGCAAAAGAAATTAAATAAACGATATGCATAATATAACGAAATTATAGTCGCTTTCAAATGCCTACAAAATCCAAATATTTCCAGAAAGTTTTTAATCACTATTCATGAGGAATTCTTTTTCGCACGTTCACAATTCGTAATATTACTAGATTTCCACATCACATTCTTCAAAAACTAATTCAAAAAAGGCCAATTTTCTGATGGCAAGGTGCATACCAACTTTCGCAATTCCTCCAATTTCGCAATTTCACACGTTGCTGTTCCTTGCACTCTCGTAATTTATTCGTTTATTTATAATCTCAGAATCGATGTGTAGCATTCCCGCCAGAAAAGTGATCATTTCCTATGACTTCCATCTTCTTAGCCGGGCGGGCCAGAATGGCTTCTTCTGTCATTGATTCCCTCCACGCCCCAACTATCCCTCTTTCAATCTCCTAATTCCCCTCCCGTTTCAGATATCTTATCGCTCTCCCTACCCAGCTAATCTTTTACACCCAGTTATTTCCCAAATTTCACATACCCCTGAATCTAACATTCAATATCCCTCCCCTGGTTGCTGCCTTATCCAACTAATTGATAGAAGTAGAGATGGAGGTATGTATATACGTAGAAGAATTATAAAATTCCTTAAAGAAGGGCGATCACCGAAAATACAGTAATGTGCATTCAAACGTACAAAGATTTCGAACGGAGGTCCGTTTAATTACTCAAAAATGTACGGTAGACTAGGAATGTGCGTGTGTTTTTTGAAGCGGGTTGTTATTGCTGTAATACTTATTTGATAATGTTTTGCGTAACAAGAATTTATAAAAACATTTTCTAAAACAAATGAACCAAAAGGTGATAAAGCATTCACCATAACAATTTCTTCAAATCCTTGTAATTTTATTTTCCCGCGATGTGTACGTAGCCGTGAAGTTGGGATTCTACCGATGGGTTCTGCTTTTTCCCTGGCACACCAATCACAAATTCATTCAAAATTTGCATTTTAAAGTACATTATACTTGAATATGGAACTTTCTTGTACATTTTCATATACATATTCTTTTTCTGCATGCCCCAGACTATTCGCAAATAACTAAGATGGTTCATTTATCGTCAATGACTTTTCGGTGATCGCCCTCCTTTAAGGTAAAAGTTTTCAAACAGTAAAGAAATTGGGAAATGTTTAATTAAATCATGAAATTAGTAAACACGTAGGAAAATTGTGAAAACATGAGATAATAAATACATTAGTAAGAGTTTCAACCGATGAAATATTACAGAACCTGACAAATAAAATTTTATAAATTTCCATATTCGTTTTAAAAGAGGACGCCGTGAAAGTGCAGCCTAATCAGCATTCCCTAATCCTACGCATTCTTCCAGTCCGCTCGCCTTGGGATCGGCTGTCCTCTCTCTCTTCTGCTTCTCCTCTTTACCGGCTGCCTCATTGAGAACGCAGCAACGGCGCCAAGGCATGGGCTCTTCGTTTTGTTTCCACGAAGATACAACGCTTTAAATATTTTTACAATTACTACTTTCAGTGAGCCGGGAAATCAACCGAGCTGCATGACCGATATCATTGTGCAGTGCGACAGCGATACTGGGCATTGGTGCTCTGCACTCGTGACGCTTTTCGTGAGCAATATCGACCATAAGACGCCGGAATTCTACCCGACTGGTTGCGCCTCCGTGCCCAGCAAGAAGACGATTTTTCGCAGTCCTTTGAGCGACAAGCTAAAGTGTTTCAAGGTTGTGAATTTAGGAAGGGAAGTTTTAATGCAAACATCGCTCGATTAAGAGTAATCTTGTACCGGGAGGCATGCAGCAATACGAATGCTACTGCGACAGCGCGAGCTGTAATGTCAACAATAATAAGACCACAGCGCTCTTTTTCGCGGAAGCCCGCCGCCAGTACCACGCCGAATTCGAGCCGACCACTACGACCACTACGACAACTCTGGCAACGACTACGGTGAACATTCAGCAGAGCTGTGACTGAAAATAAACGTAGCCGAGCGAATTATAACATGGCACTCAAGTACTGCGCTACAGAGAAATCTCATTCTCTACTGCGTTTTCGCAGGCTTCGTTATAATACTTGCCTCATTTCTTCGAGAGATTGCCACAATTCAGAAATGAAATGACAGAAACTATTGACAATTAAATAATTGTCTGTTCCCGCGAACGAGTCCTTTATTATGGTTATGGTGCGGGATGTAATTCACAGTGCGATAAAAAAAAGTCTTCTTAAAGGAGACCGGCCGCCAGACCCGCTCCGAGCTCGATCCTTCCGACACGACAACTAAGAAGAGCAAGGTGAACATTCAGCCGATCTGCGATTTGGAAATGAACTTATCCGAATAAGCTACCCTAAAAAAGAGCAACCACAAAAAAAATTCAATTAAATTATTATCTTTCTCCACGCGAACTGGACGGCGAGATTTAACTTAATTTTCAGAAGCGAAGCGGCTCCATGAACGGCACACTGACAAGTTAGTATAATAAACGGCAATTTATGAATTCTCGTTCCCTGATTTTCTTTGGGCGTCTCATCCGTCAAACATTTTCAGCTGCAGTGATCATCTGCGCAATCTTCTTCCCCATTTGCGCCGTCGCTCTGTTTGGTGTGTGGTTGCTTTCATGACTCGTCATGAAGAAAAGAATCATAGGATTTTTAAAAAAAAGCAATTATGTTAATTATTATGGATCCGTCACTTTGAACAGAAAAGGGATATGTATATAAAGGACGAATGAATGCATAAAGTGGTTTGCCGCCTTCATTTCATTCTAGCTCTATGATGTTCAAATTTGGGTGCAAATCAGTTGTATTCTTTAAGGAAAAGCCGGCCATTATCTCTGGGAATTGAAAAAGGTTTGTCTAAAAAACATTTTTCTAAAAAAAACCATTCGAAATAAGCGCCAAAATTTCTGTGAATATCATTAATTTATAAAGATAAATAATACTTCATTCTTCAGGAACGGAAGGCAAGAAAGCCGTATGGAGGTACGCAAATGGTCATTTAAGATAAAAAGATTTTTAAAAACATATTTTCCATTTTACGGACAACGGGAATCTTGTAGACAAAGGACTGGTGATGATCGATGCCACGGCAGCCCTGATCGCTTGGATGCAATACGATCTGAAGATTCAAGTTGGCTTCTCAAATATATTTTTTTCTTCAATAACTGATCTTGAGGGCGAATACGGACTGTCGGAGGAGACGAACGCGGCCGATCTCATCAAAGGAGAAGAATTCGAAAAGACGTTCTTCTTCAAGCATGCAGAAACCGTTAATGCGCCTTAAAAAGCAAAGAAGATGTATCTGGAGAAATTTCTCGTGATGAAATATTTATCCCGAATCATTTCTTATTGTTTGAACAAAGCAGTCATTTGTTAATGTATTTAATTATAATTTTCGCCCATTTAAAGGCCGTCGCAGCGCAAGGCCATTGCTCCGGGAACCAATGTCCAGGTCAAGGTCTCCGACCAAAAGATGATTCATGCCAACTATGTCGACGAACGCATCATCTGCACATTTGTGAGGGTTTTTTTGTCGAGGAATTCATTGTGACCCAACCTTGTTAGATTTAGGTTCGCCTCAAGAATGCACTTAAAATTGAATTTTAAAAATAAGAAGCAAAATTTTTTTATTTGAGGATCCTGATGCTTCAACCGTTGGTGTCTGGATCAAGATGGCAGTTGCGATGACGCCCGCTCTCATCGTCACCATTGATAACCAGCAGGAGCCTGCTGATAACCTTAAGGTCTGTATGGTCAGATTTGTTTTTCTTTTAAAAAAAAAATAAATTCAAGAAAAATTTTAGTAATTAATTACTGCATGTTTAGTGCGGCCTGCTCGGCGAGAATCCAGCGGCTCCGAAGCAGAGCGCAGTGGCCGTCAAACAGAAGGAACAGAAGACAAGTTTCTGGAATCGCTTCTGTAATCACTTCGGGAATCGCAAAGGGAATCGCTTTGAGAAAAAGTGCACTGAGGTGTTGTGATTTCACTCACCTATAATTCTAATATAATAAAGTAATAGAGTTTGGAGAGCTAAATAAGATTTAAATTAAACTAATTCTAGGGCAAAATCATCTCCCGCCGCCAGATCCGGCTGACCGATGAGTCAAAGTCGCACGAATGCGAGCATCTCATGTACACCGACTGGCCCGAGGGAGACATCCCGGATGACAGCAACGACATCTCGGCCAGCTGTTTTCTTTATATTCAAAATCAATTATTAAGTTAATAGAGAGGATGTAAAAAAAATAAAAAATTAGAGAAAAATTTTATTCAGCTTCTCGCAGCGTATGTCTACGAAAACTACACGTGCCAGAACAAGCTCATCATTATCACGAGCAACCGTGGCTGCGGACGCGCTGGGACCTTTGCGTTCACCCAGGTTCAAGACTTCTAAACAAATAATATTAGAAAAAAAATTATTTTAATTCATCTTCAGACACTCCTGAAAGCAGCTTCCACACATCTCTGCAGCTCAAATGTTGGCCTAAATAGCTCTATGTTATATATATGATATACCATTTAGTCGCCGTTATGGATAAAAAAATGAATGTATAAATCTTTTTGCTTTCAGGATGACGTCATCGAGATTGCAAAGAAGATCCGCAAATCTCGCTTCGCTGCCATCGCCGGACCAAAGGTCAATATCGATGCATTGACCGAATACCTCCCAATATGGCTAAATTCAGCAATTTGGCTTCGGAATCGCCGTCGCTCTGTCCGTCCACGGCGAGCGTCTCAACAACGAAAATCTCCGCAAGAAGTCGCTCCTTCTCGAGGGAGCCTTCAACACCGAATTAGAGTAGGCCATCCTTGTCTACTGTAGTATTTCATACGATACAATCTTGCATACTGTAGTCCTTCATATGAACATACTGGTTTCTTGAAAAAAAGGTGATTGCTATAATTATTTTATTATTTAGGAAACTGTCTGATCTCGTGTCGAAAGCAGAGGTTGGTAGCACAAAAATAGTAATATAAATAACAGAAAAAAAATATTTGATTACCTCATCGAATTAAATGAGAATAACAAAAAAACTGATGCAGGCGGACGAGCCAACACTCCCGCTAACTCAAGCCGTGTTGATCAATGCGAGTCAATTTAATTATAATGAAAAATGAATAACAGTCGTTATTTATTTAAAATGTTGTTGAGATATTTTTAAGATATGCGATGTCGCCATTTTCATTATCACATCATTTTACTTAGAGAAAGAAGAACCAATTTTGAAAATTATCATATTGCACTTCGTTATCAGACTGGACCGGTCAAGAGCAACCTTGCAAAGCCACACCAGCTGAAGAAGGACCGCCAAACATTCGACCCGAATAAGAAGGTGCTTGTTTGCAATGCAAGCTAAAATATAATGCAGAAATGGAGATGTTTCAAAAAAAATAAAAATAAAACTTAAATAAATATTATTCATATGGCTTGGTTGAGGTGTCGATCCGCGTCCCGGCCGACCATGCAACCGGCGAGCCGAAACGCTGTCCGGATAGATCCAGCCAGAGACCGAAGAAGAAGAGCAAGAGGAGCAAGAGGTCAAGGAAGGAGGAAATTGTGAATGAGGAGAAGAAGGAAGAAAGTGAAGGGGACAAGGAGGAAGTGAAAGAGGAAGAGAAGGAGAAGAAAAAGAAGAAGAAGAAGACGAAGAAGAGCAAGAACAAGAAGGACAAGAAGAAGAAGAGCAAGAAACCGAAGAAGTCTAAGAAGAAGAAGTCCAAGAAGTCCAAGAGTTCGGAGGACTCGGCCAGTTCAGAATCTGAGAAGGACACGGAGACTATGAAGAATGATACCGAGACCAGGGATGAAACAGTCGCCATGAATAATGACCAGACTGTCATGTTCGTCTAGAAAGAGAGAGAGAGGAATAAAGCGCCGTGGAAAGATGTTGTTTTCATATTACACACTATTCAGAGGAAACAGACGATAAATATTTGGGGAAAAAGTGCATAAGATTCGTCTTCCATTCAATTCATCATTTTGTACATTTAATAACAGCATATTTTCATTTCTGACGCTTCCTACACTTCGAGTAGCGGGTACATATACAAATGTATAAATGGATGGTTTTCATTATGAAGCGTGTCTAAATGGCCAATTATCGTAAGCCACAAACTTTACCCTATCATTTAAACAAGAAATACATTTAAGCAAATGTAATCTTCCAGATGGTGTTAAGGCTTTAGAATATCTGTTTATGATCTGTTTCACTTTTCATCAAATTTTATTAATTAATGTATGATAAGTAAATAAAAAAAGTCAATAAATAAATAGGTAAACAAATAAACAACCTTTCTTCCGACAAGTCCGCCGCACCTATGCTGTGCACGGCGGGGAAGAGACGCTCCATGGGCAGGGAAGGCGCAGGAAGTCTCACCTCTTCTTTTTCTTCCCCTCGGGCACGTTTCTCTCGCACCTTCCGGGCGGGCCGGGACATGTCTGCGTATTCACTTGCTAATTTGTTTGTTAATTAATTTTGTTTGTTTTTTCAACATGTTTTTGTTTTCTTTTAATTGTTTGATCAGCTTATTATCGCACATTGTGTTCAGATTCTGTTTACAGATGATGTATTTGCGTTATTTGTGTATGTACATACATATATGACGGTGCAAACTAAAAAAAACTATCGTTTTTGCGTTTTCGACCCGTTATGCACATTTGCGCACAAATGTACGCGTACTTTTTGACCAATTTGGCATATTCGTGTGGAATATTTCAAAAAAGTGTGCATGACGGGTCGGAAACGCAAAAACAACCGTTTTTTTTTAAAGTTTGCACCGTCATATATGTATGTACATGCCTATTTTTAAGCTGAAGTGGGAATAAAATTTAAAAAAAACATAATAGACTAGAAAATTGCACAATAGCAACTGTTGCGAAATGGAAGAGACTAAAAAAATAAGAAATGGATTCATTGCTCACTGTAACAAACTAATGGAGTGAAACGCAGACTAAATTAAGATGAACAAGGCTGAGTTTAGGCGCCAAGCCAAGAACAGAAGGATTTCGACTGAGAAAGTACCGTGAGAGAAGAAGAGGAAGACAGGAAAAACGAAGGTGAGAGAAACAGAGATAGAGAGAGAGAGAGAGAAAAGAAAGAAAAAGAGGGGAATGGAATTACTTAGTGGACGATGCGAATTCTCAGACCGAATCGTCGTTCTGTACGCTAATCAGATTAGCCATGTCCACTGGAAGACTGTTTCGATTATGGACGGTGTAGGAGAATGCGAGCAGCCCACGGTAATCTTGGAGGGAATGGGAGAAAGAGACAGAGAAAGTAGAGTCAGAGTGAGCGGGAGAGAGGGAGAGATTGACAAAGAGAGAAAAAGAACAATACAAATATAGAGAGAATCCAGGGATGGAAGAATTTTGTACACTGCGATGTAGTTAATATTACATTCTATATATTTTCTTTTAATTTATATATAATTGATTTTCGCATTGTTTTGTTAATATTTATGATGATTCAACATCACATATTCAGCTTGTTCAATTGTTTCTGATCGTGAACATGGACAGAATATGAATAAAATGTGTAAAAATTAAATTGAAAACTTTATACTTGGTAAAATATTATTAATGTATATTGTTGAATGGGTTTGCTTCGTTCGTCCAAAATGGCTGATTTCGCTTGTTTGAGAGAAGAATGCATTCGAGTTCGGAGATCCTTCTCAATGGCCAAATCAATTCAGCCGAAACGCCCGGCTCTCTTTCCTCTTCCCATTTTATGAGAACTGGAGATGGAACTCCACATGATGTTTTCGAGTAGCGATAACAGGCAGAATGTATATGAATAGCTATATTCTTAACGGCCTTTGCCTTGAGAATTACTATGATCTCCGACTTCTCTCGTTCTCCTTTGCGAACATCTCTCTCTTCCCTCTCTCTCTCTCTCTCTCTCTCTCTCTTTCCCTTTCTATAGGAACATCGCTACTTTACATCTTCAATCACACTTGTTCACTGTTTCTCAAGATATTCTAGCCATTTCGCCCGTGTGAAATTGGTGGGCTGACAAGGAGAGAAATTTCCGCAAATAGTTTCCAGTAATCTCGAGGTTCCGTCCTCCCATCTCTGTGCATGTTTTGGTCAGCCGCAATAGTCGTTTCTTCGTTCTGCTTCCTGCGCCACCCTCGCCTCCACCCTCACAAAACGGGGAATTAACGTCGCATGGGCGGAGTTCATTCGAAGAAAGAGAGAGAGAGAGAGAGAGAGAGAGAGAGAGAGAGAGAGAGAAAGATAAAGAGAGAGAGAAGGGAATAGAGACGTAGGAAGGATGGAGAGGCGAGAACTATTGAGAAACGAGACGAGAGCAGGTGATATTAAGGAGTTAAAGGACGACAATGATTTAAAGCCGAGGAGAGAGAGAGAAAGAGAGAGAGAGAGAGAGAGAGAGAGAGAGAGCGAGAGGGATAGAGTTTAAAGGCTGAATTAAAGAGAGTGGAAAAGATACGAATGGTTGAACAGAAATGATCATTCGACGCGCAATTCAAGGCAGTCTCTCTTTCCTCTCTCTTTCCTCTTTCTCTCTTTCCATCTTATTCGTGCTCAACCTAAGCATTCGTCTTCTTAACGCCATTAATGTGAGCAATATTCGAATAGTTATAAAATATTTCTAATATTAAAATTGTAACTGACTTCTCTGTACTCTATCATTTTTTTTACTCGATGTTTCAGACCATGACATTCTCATTCAACTTTCTGAACGTAGCCTGTCATATAGAGTAAAATTGCTCTTGTTACATTTATTTTCTGACTCATAATAGGCTGTCAATGAAATTTAAAAAACTATTCATTAATATCTTCAAATCTTCGGAATGAAATTAAACTCCTTCTGCCTACCTTCTCCAGCAGTATACTTCCGCTATTTCTTGCTTGTTCTTTCTCTATCTCTTTCTCCCTTTCTCTCTCTCTCTCTTTCTCTCTCCTTCCCCCTCTCTCTTTATCTTCTCTCGTTACCCTGTACACATACATGCATCGACTGCTCTTGTTCGTCCTTCCCTTTAATTGTTCCTCTGCTAATGTCAAGACCATGACCACGTGAGAATGGTATCCAGTCTAGAAGAAAGCGCACTGTTTGCTCTGCCAAACATGCGAGAGAACTCTAAGAGGGTTAAACGGCACATGCTTTCCACTCTAATAGAAGTCCCTTTCTTTTCTGGTTATACCCCTGTTGAATACAGGCCTAACCGGCAGTATTTTGTTGATTTCTAGCCAAAGAAGTCGCAGCACCGAGTGTCCACTACGGCCTGGCCGTGTTCTGATTGTGAGATTGCTGCGAGAAGGGCGTATGCACTGAGCCTTTTTTTATATTCAAGCGAGAACCGTTTTTACTTTTGTTTTTGGAATAAACCTAAACCATGTTATATTATTTGGAATACATAAAACAAATTGATGTAATTTGCAATAAATTAAATAAACGTTGGGTAATTTGGAATATATTAAAAAACAAAATTATAGTCTTTTTCATCACGCAATGCCAATAAAATCAAATATCTCCAGAAAGGTTTTAAGTTACTATTGCCATTAACCCATGCACGTGGAAGCGTTTTTTGCACGCTCCTAATTCAGAATATTGTTAGATTTCACATCATATTCTTGGAAAACTCATTCAAAAACGGAAAATTCAGTATTCTGGTAAGGTAAAGTGCAGACCAACTTTCACCCTTCTTAAAATTTCGCAAATTTTCACGTTGCACTCTCGTAATTTATTCATTTATAAATTATCTCAGAATCGATGTGTAGCTTTCCCGCCAGAAAAGGGATAATTTCGAATGACTTCAATCTTCTCAGCCGGTCGGGCCAGAATGGCTTCTTCTGTCAGTAATTCCCTCCACGCTCCAACCAGAAATGTTAACACTCTCCCAACCCAGCTAACCTTTTACACCCATATTTCCCAAATTTCAATTACGCAACTAAATCTACATTCCATCTTTACCCCTCCAAATTCTCCATTGTACCCCTTTTCGGTTCATGCTTTCTTCAACTAATAGATAGAAGTAAAACTTTAGGAATTTACGTGGAATAATTATGAAACTGTATAATTATTCCGTATGGGACATGAAAATTAAGTCTAGAAATTATTATTGACATAGTAAAACAGTGAAAACATAAGGTAATACACACAGAGAAGAAAGTCTTGTGGGACAAGACCTTGAGGCTAGACATTATGTCCGCGATTGGCACTGAGACATGAATGTCCAGTCTCACTAGACATCAACCGCCGTAGTAAAGTGTCGCTTTTTTGGGGGGAGAACTGGCGGGACCTCCCCCGACCCTGCAACATGCTCCGCCACCTTTCTTCCCCCACCCTTCACCATTTGCCGGGAGGACGGCAGCATCTCTGGCGATGCATTATTGTGTTTCTGTCAACACACTGTTGGGGCAATGTAAGAATTTTAGCGCAGTAGGCAGCGCGCTCATCCACAGCTCTTAGTGTCGCAGGTTCGATCCCCGATAGGTGTACTTTTTGGTTCCTTCCAACTGCCGGGTGGACGGCGGCTTTTCTGAAGATGTCCATTGTTTTTTTTGCCTAGGAATAAACTTTTATCAATCGTTTTGAAAAGGAAAGAAAATCAGAGAGAAAGAATGAAGAGAGAGAAAGAGGAAGAGTGACAGAGAGAGAGAGAGAAGAGAGAGAAGAGAGAGAAGAGAGAGAGACAGAGACAGAGAGAGAGAGAGGGAGAGAGAGAGAAAAGTCAGAGACAGCGAGAAAGTGGGAGAGAGAGACGGGCATAGGAGAAAACAAAAGCAGCGTGTTCAAAAGCACCTAGAGCAATAATGATGCAATACAATTTTGATCGGGAACACGGAGAGTTAGCGCAGTGCAAATGCGACACTTAGATAAAAATCTAAGGAGACAGTATCTCAAGAATGACATAAAGGGAAATCGTGCTGAGAGCCTAAACATTTCAAATATTTCTATTTAGTGTTACCGTATTCACTCGAAATAATCGTGCACTAGTAATTTTTGATGCTGCCTAGTGATTTTTAATGCTACACTAAAATATTTTAATATGGCGTCCCTTAATTTAGTGTTACCGTTTTTTTCACGCTCTGCCATTCATGGAATATCGAAAGATGTGGCACTACCCGCACACAGCCCTCACACAGCTCG
The DNA here is from genome assembly GCA_945643635.1 of Allodiplogaster sudhausi. NCBI lineage: Eukaryota > Metazoa > Nematoda > Chromadorea > Rhabditida > Diplogasteridae > Allodiplogaster > Allodiplogaster sudhausi. Next base: position 3,777,281 of record CALZFC010000006.1, on the reverse strand, counting down.
CACACCCCGCACACAACAGTACACTAAAATGTTATCTAAGTGTCGCCTTGACACCCCGTGGGAATCGAATCCGGTTCATTGTAAACTACTGTATGCCTTGTATATTTTTGCTGATTACAGTACAAAAGGTGTACTATAGAAAATTCCCTGGAAAGAAGTATTTCCGAAAACTCTCAAGATCCAATACAACCCATAATAAGAAATTAAAAATCTAAAGAAATGTTTTTGTTGTTGTTCTCTTCACCTCGACAGCTCTTCCCAATGCCCTCGAACTTGCTTATATGCATGTCTTCAACAACGCAACCATTAACGTATGGTACACACATTCATTGTCTCCAAACAAGAATAACAATGGCATGGTGAAATCAACAACAAAACAACATATTTACTTCTTCTCGGCCACCTTCTCGCTCTCCGAGATCTTGCGGAGGAATTAGCTTCTCTTTGTTGCGATCCTCTCCTCGCGTCGCTTGAAAAAAAAAGATCTTGCGGATGTTGCGGAAGATTGCGGACGGACGGATGCCCCAATGTTGTGCAATCCTGCATCGAATTGCGCAATGTTGTGTAATATCTGATATTCTCCCCCGCTTTCTCCTCTCTCCCCCGCTCTCTCCTCTCTCCCCCGCTCTCTCCTCTCACTGAGCGGTCGGTTCGTGGCTCGCTCCTTCCTAAGCCACATCTCCTCTCCGCGACGCCCCTCGTGCCTGTGGGGCAAAGCTTCTTTCAATCAGGCACCACGCCAGGTTCATCTTCTCTCTCCGGCCACCCCTCATACCCTAGGGCCAAGGGAAATATTTCTGTGATCTTCGGCCCATTCTTGGTTACGTCATAATATGGCGACTAATGTTGATTCCGCTGCCGTTTCCTCTTTCCTCCAGAGCAACAAGCTGAAGAGACCACGTCCCGCGGATGATGACACTCTCTCTCTCTCTACCGATGATGTCCTCAACTACCTCTTCGAGAAGCTCTCCTCTCTCACCGCCACGGTCTCCTCGCTCGAGTCTAACTCCGCATCCAAGGACCTTCTCATCAACGAGCTGACAAGTTCCATCTCCACCCTTTCCGAGAAGTGCGAATCCCTTGAAGCACTTCTGGCCCAAGCACCCAGACACTCCACTCATGCTTCCAATGATGTGATTGATGTGATTCAAGTGATTGATGATGATATTGATATGTCTCCCAATGACAATGCCTCCCCCCCCTCTTCCTCCTCTTCTCCACCCTGGGATTTCTCCCGCGAAACAGAGGAAGAGATTAGAGACCGCCACGAGCGCCGTCGAGCTCTGGTCATTTACGGCATCCCGGTTCTTTCTGCCGAATCCCCTACCCAAACGACAAATGCTTACTACAATGCAGTCCTCGGACTCCTCGATTGTCTAAATGTTCCTTGCCTTCCCCTCGCTGTCTATCCCCTCGTAGACCAGGCTCGCAAGCCATCTTCAAATCCCCTCAAGGTCGTCCTCCCCACATCAAAGTTTCAAATCCTAGCCATCTCCAATGCCCACAGACTCCGCCATTCTCCCACCTATTCCAATTGTTTCCTCCTTCCATCGCGTACTTTCGCCCAGCGGGGCATTGTTCCCTCTCCCCCCAAACCCCCCGACTTCTCTCGCTTCTACACCAAACCACATGGCCGCCGCTCGGCCCCTAACACCCTGCCCCCCCGCCCTCTCTCATCTCGCGTGGCCACCCGCAGGCCTCCTCACTCTCACTCTCTTTCTCACTCTAACTCTCACTCTAACAACTCTCACTCTCACTCTAACAACCCTCCTATCTTCTCTAACCCCTCCTACGCGTCCGCGGTCCACCGCGGCCTTCATAACCACTCACCTCCTTCTCACATCTCTCACCACTACTCTCAACACCCACTGCCTCTCTCTCAGCTGCCTCTGCCTCTCTCTCAGCCGCCACAGCCTCTCTCTCCTCCCACTCCCCTTCTCTCTCTCAACTACCCACCCAACCCCTACCAACCTTCTCCAATGCCTCCCCTCAATCCCTCTCCTCCCAACTACTCCTTCCCACCCCCTAACCCTCCCCCTTTTTACCACCCCCATCCCCAATACCAATTCTAACCACCCCCATTCGCAGGCATAGCTCCACCATTTGTTCTTTCAATGCCCGCTCAATTGTGAACAAAACTTTTGAACTGTCCTCTCTATTCTCCCGTTCCTTCGCTGTTATTGCCATTGTCGAAACCTGGCTTTCCTCCTCCCTCCCTGATAGTTATCTTCTAAACGGTAACATAGAAAGTTCAAAGAATAGAAAAGTTCATTCAGATTTCAATCTGATTCTGCAAAGTAGAGATGGCAGGCATCAATCAGTTCTTCCTACATTGGAGTTCGCGAGCGGTCGACCCGCTGCCAGCCTTCAACAATGAACGTCAGCTTGCAACTTTTCTACAATAATTCTTTGCAATAATATTTCTCTCACATTTAAAAAAATAATTAAGTATATATATATATATATATATATATAACACAATTATATACAACACAATAGATTGAAAATAGCTGTTAAAAAATATTGTTCTAAAGTTTTTTTTAGTAACAAAATTAATTAAACAACTTAAATGCAATTAATGATTTTTTCACAGATTCATTACGGTCTCATCTCTGCGGCCTACGCAGTTGTGGCAGTTCTCTTTCTCGCGAGCTGCTCAGGGGGCAAGAAGAAAAAGGTGAGGAAGGTGGAAAAAAATTAATGCAATTTTTTTCGGATAATGTACAGAAAGGCAATTTCTCGAAGCGTAATAGATTTCGACAAATTCGAGATATCTCTTCTTCATGGTCAACAGAACTTATTTATCTCTTAAAATTTACTTTATGTAATTGAAATTGTGTAACTTATGTACTTTATAAATTTATTTTATTTTATGGTTAGGGTAAAGTATTATATTGCAGCCGCCAGGAAAGAGTTCGCAGAACACAGTGGTCAAACTTGCAGGTAAGAACAGACTTATTCTCTTTTATACATTAAAAGAAATTTATGAAAAAATTAAGTTTAAAAAACGATTTGTGAAAAAAAACCATTTGTTTGCTTTCAGATCCAGCGGAACCCAAGAGTGCAAGCGTTAGCATCAATTATAACATACGGTTTTCATAATGCAATTAAAAATTTAAAAAAAAATCCCTTTGCAGAATTCGCGTGTGCAGAAGCGGGTTTGCATAATTTGCTGATACTTTTGCATTCTTCTTCCGCGAGAAGGGCTTGAGTCTTAAAAAAACATTTAACGAATGTCATATAATTCTGAACACGTTTCATCCTCACGACAACGAATGTCACAAAATTACTTTAAAGTACTACAAAGGGATTCAGAATTCAGGGCTAATTTTGTGAGATGCGACTTAAAAATATTTACAATATGTAAAATTAAGTCGTAAGTAATAAATCTTAAGCCTTGAGCCTAAAGGCTATAATATTTGGATTTCAGGCAAAGGGAAAGGCGGGCTCTTCCGAGCAAACGGCTCCGAATCAGGCGGGTCTACTTAGTCTTTTTACTATTTCTATCGATAACTTAATTTTTGCCTCAATTATTCGTCAGCCCAACAAAATGAGTTGAGCGATTATACATAGAGGTGGTTACCGGAAAGAAAAAAAATATTGCTTCTCATGCAGAATGAACCAAAGGTGCCAGCAAACGCAAGCAAGGAGGCACACGCGCTAGACCCCAACTACCAGGTTGATGCCCCTTGAAGAAACACGAATCCCAACCTAATCTATTCGAAGTACCCTAATCATTCTAATCTCACGTCTCTCTAAAAGACATGCTCTCTAGCCCTTATGTCAGGCAAAAAGGCGCGAATTCAAACTTGAGTTTTTGGCTCTATTAACATTTTGACTATTTGGAAGATGATGTAAATTCGCAGAGAGCATGGTCCTCTTTCGCAATTCAATAAATCCAATGATGGGGATTGTGAACCATTTAGATCAAAAAAAGAGTACTTAAAAAACCAACTATGCAAAAATTTTATAACAATACAAACATGAACTTTTGAATAGCCAAAAAAAATTCTTAACATTTCCAAACACTGGCCGCCGTCGGCAAGGACGACCTCTTCGCGAAGAAGAACTCGGCTGAAGCCGCTCCGCCACCTTCGCCGATTCCGAGCGGAGGATCGGCAGACGCCTACTTTCAGGTTGCTAAAAGATTTTTTTTATTCAAGTTTTTTTTAGGTAATTAAAAAAAATATTTCTAAAAATTTAGATGAATACTTATATGGCTGGCATATTAATACACAAGATTCGTGGTGCTAATATGGCGGGAGTTTTGAAATTTGTTCCCATAGTTGGCAAAAATAAATGGGTTTTTCATTGCAGTAGACGGGACGGTCTTCAACAAGTGAAGGTCCACGACCAAGAAGCTCCGCCCACCTCTTTCCCACGCCCAACTCCTTGAAATCTCCCTCTCAGCTGAATGATCGAAATAAAGACATTCCAATAAACAGGAAAAAAACAATGCATCGCGAATATATTATAAAAGAAAACGTTTTAAATTGAGATGCTCCCTTACGTCTAGCACGCGGTCGTTTTGTTTTCTTTTCTAATCAATATTTAAGACTACTTTTCAATACAAAGATGATCAAGATCTTTTGCCTTTTTGCTTGCCATGTTCGGCGCCTACTGTCATAAGCAATAATTATTGAATAATGTATTTTAAAATATCGGTCATCTCTCATCTTCGACGCTGCTTCTGGAGAAACTGTGGACAGAATAATAAGCCCGATATCTCCGGCCACGTCGTCAGACTGGTTTTTGTTTTCCTCCTCAGCAAACACCATATAAGATGATTTTGTAGCACAACCCTTGAGTTTTCGATTTCATTTGTCATTTGGATCGAAGCTGGCAATTTTATCATGTTCGAAAAGTATATGGGACATATATGTACATACATATGTATGTACAAACTCATGTAACGAGAGTATTGTTATGCAGAATTCTTCGCTCTATATAATAATGTGCATTGCCATAAAATAAGGACGTTAGTAGTTATTATGTACATATATAAAATTTTTGATCGAAAGATAGAAATTTTAATTTTTCTAGGTTAACATTTGTCAGATCGGTGACAAGCTGGATACAATGTTCTCGAATCTACTAATTGAAAATAAACACAGCGGGAAGCATTTATACAAAAGAAGACCCATTCCATCCTGTTAAGATCAAGGTGATTTTCAGTTAGAGAAATAAGGTAAATGAAAGTTCTCCGTTCAAGAATTGCTGTTTATCAAGAGCAGAAGGGAAAATTGGAAAATTAAACTGAAAAATTGGATAGTTCACAATAAGAACTGCATTTTTGGTTACTGCATTTTTAGGAAAGAAAAATTATATTGCTTATCTTTTGATCGTTACTAGACTTTAATAGACACATCACTTGAATGTCCATTTATCGCCGCTGTTGAATGAATTTGCTCTCGGTTCACTGGGAAGAGCATGCCATGCCTCCTGGAGCCATTTGAGGTACGTGTCGAGCTGAGCTGTGTATGTACATATGTACATACATATTATACTTTTAGGGGGGAGTAGTATAGAGGCACTGTTAGAGATGGGGGGGGGGAGGGTTCTACAAGAAGGAGGGGTATTATTATTTATCAATGACATTATCAAACATGTACTATTGAGTTATCGATTTTTTGGCGTTCTGTATTCTCGCAGTCTGCCAGTTTTACTGTATTTATGTTATGTATACATATATTGTCATAGTTTCGAATCTATAAAATAAACACAGCGGGAAGCATTTATAATATAGAACATCATCTTCACAATGCCACCCTGTTTAGATCCATGGTGGTTTTCAGTGAGAGAAATATACTAAATGATAGTTCTCCGTTTAGGTTTTGCTTGTCATCCTTTGTAGATGAGAATAGAAAGTAAAGTTCTGCGATTTCCATAATAAAAAGCGACTCAAATCCACGTAAACTGAAAATTCGGAAACTGAAAAAAAACTGGACAGTTCACGCAACGTACAAAATCGCTAAATATTAAGTGCGCAAAGTGCATAGAAAGTTCAAAGAATAGAAAAGTTCATTCAGATTTCAATCTGATTCTGCAAAGTAGAGATGGCAGGCATCAATCAGTTCTTCCTACATTGGAGTTCGCGAGCGGTCGACCCGTTGCCAGCCTTCAACAATGAACGTCAGCTTGCAACTTTTCTACAATAATTCTTTGCAATAATATTTCTCTCACATTTAAAAAAATAATTAAGTATATATATATATATATATATATATATATATATATATATAACACAATTATATACAACACAATAGATTGAAAATAGCTGTTAAAAAAATATTGTTCTAAAGTTTTTTTTAGTAACAAAATTAATTAAACAACTTAAATGCAATTAATGATTTTTTCACAGATTCATTACGGTCTCATCTCTGCGGCCTTCGCAGTTGTGGAAGTTCTCTTTCTCGCAAGCTGCTCAGTGGGCAAGAAGAAAAAGGCGAGGAAGGTGGAAAAAATTAATGCACATTTCTCGGATAATGAACATAAAAGCGATTTCTCGAAGCGTAATAGGTTTCGACAAATTCGAGATATCTCTTCTTCGTGGTCATAATAACTTATTTATCTGGTAAAATTTACTTTATATAATTGAAATTGTGTAACTTATGCACTTATATACAGACAGACTTATTCTCTTTTATACATTAAAAGAAATTTATGAAAAAATTAAGTTTAAAAAACGATTTGTGAGAAAAAACATTTGTTTAATTTCAGATCCAGCGGAACCCAAGAGTGCAAGCGTTAGCATAAATTATAACATACTGTTTTCATAATGCTTAAATGATAGGAATTTTAAATAATAATCAATTAAAAAAAATCCCTTTTGCAGAATGCACGTGTGCAGAAACGGGTTTGCATAATTTGCTGATACTTTTGCATTCTTCTTCCGCGAGAAGGGACATTAAACAATCGACGTTGAATATCATTTAATTTTGAACTCGCTTCATTCTCACGACAACGACTGCCAAAAATTACATTATAGTATTATAAGGGTATTCAGAATTCAGGTCTCATTTTGTATTGCTGAGATCCGATTTAAAAAAATTTAAAATTTAACAATTAAATATTAAATCTTAAGAATTGAGCCTTAGGCTATAAAGCTTGGATTTCAGGCAAAGGGAAAGGCGGGCTCTTCCGAGCATCAAACCGCTCAGAATCAGGCGGGTCCACTTACTATTTTTACTATTTTTATCGATAACTTAATTTTTTCCTCAATTATTCATCCGGTTACTGCATTTTTAAGATTAAAAAAATATATTACTTCTCTTGCAGAATGAACCGAAGGTTCCGGCAAACGCAAGCAAGGAGGCTCACGAGCTAGACCCCAACTACCAGGTTGATATATCCCTAATATTAAAGATGAATGGTCATGAAACTTAACCATAATCTAATTGAATTTCCCTACCCATTCTGATCGCATTCTCTCTAGCCCTCAGGCTATCAGGAGCAAATTCGAGCATGTATTTTTGACTCTGTTAACATTTTGATTTATTCTCACGTAATTCTATAAACCCAGTGATGGAAATGAGAACAATTCAGCCGCCGTAGTAAAGTGTCGCTTTTTGAGGGGTAATCCTGAGGTTGTTACCCATGAGGGTAAAACCATTACCCCTTAGTTTCGCCGGTCATTATCCTGAGGGTAATCTCAGCTGAACGATGCTATCTTTTCCATTCGTATATTTTTTGCTACTGTTTTGAGTCATCCATGCTCCATTCCTGCTTCATCTCGATTCTACTGTCGCTCCCTATTGGGACCATTACGACGCGGACTACAACTACACCTTGCTGCAGCACACTTTATATCCATCATTTTCACCTTGGAAATTCACCTACAGCAAAAACAGATATTTGTAACAAGAATCTAACAGTGAATGAAAAGCTAAGGGATGGGACTAAACAAGAGTGTACATGGATATCAGCCTAACTAAAGGGAACAAAAGCACAAAAGGAAAAATCTGCGCAAATGAATGTCGAGCTAGCTATTCAAGCTTCCCTAGAGAAAGGAGAAACAGCAACACAAGGACAGATCACCGGCATCGTAATTCAACAGCATCTCTTATAATACAGACTAAAATGAGCTATTTGTTTAGCATTAAGATGAACAGTGTCCACGCCATCACTGCCTACCAAGTTACAAGGAATATCCTATAATAAAGTCGCTTTGTAGCACAAAAAACTAGTAACTATGGCAAGGAACAACAGACTCTGAGCTGCTGGCTCTTTCACTTTCAATGTGCTCCCGAAACCGCAAGCTTAACTTACACCAAAAGAAAAAAGAGCAAACACACAGATCACATCCATTCCACAGCACAACAGGAATTTCCAGCATAAATATGGAATAATGGAAGAATCAAAATTCCAGTATGCATTCCAGATGGCCAAGACGGTACCGAAGGGAATACGGTGGGGAATGGCGAAACAGATGTCGAATCCCTTGGCGCTGAAGTGTGAGTCGCGGCAGGATGAAGCGTCAGACCAACTGAAGAAGAAATTTAAATTATTTATGAAAATCCACCGTATTCAAAGTAGAAAGGGACATTCCCAACTTACAGTATTACAGTAATCCGTAAAATGACCCCTAAAGACGTAAAATGCACAGAAAAAGGAATAGTTCAGATAAAAAGAACATTACCGAGTTGATGAGTCTATTGATGATGGCTAACTAACGTGTGGTCACGTTCAAATAACGAATGAATTAATGAAATGATTTAAAAAAAAAAGAAAAAGAAAGAACCACGAACCGTCCCGAGTGCACGTGTGGAGCTGGAGAATGGAGCTGGAGAGCTGGAGAGTGGAGCTGGGGAGCTAGAGAGTGGAGCTGGAGAGGCGACGGGAGCATCTCGGCCGGTGGAACAGCGCCGTCTTGCGCGGCTGCCGCTGAGTCCGCTTCCATCTTAAGAGATAAACAAACTACAAACAATCCCCCAATATGTTTAAGGTTTTCATTTACAGAGAACTTTAAGAAAGTAACATTTCGTAAAGAAAGACAGAATTAAGAAAGTTTTAACGTTCATATTCTATACGAATAAAACGATACAAATGACAGTAAAAAACTGAATGTTACACAGTAGTTAAAATTGAAGCGAACGAAATAAGCATAAGAAGAATAAGAACCTGGGCCTTCAACTCTTCGTTCAGGTCGGGCAGCCTGGATGGCGCAGTTTCTGCTGCAGCCGCGGCGGCCTCCTTCGTCTTTTCGTCACTCACGTGATGGCATATAGAAATACAATAAAGCATAGACTTAACTGTAAACGGCAATTAAAACAACATACACATAATGAAATTACATTACAATTCAAATGCTAATTTAGAGTGAATCCTTCATGGTTCTGGACAGTACGCCGTTACTTTTACCACAAATACTATATTCGTTATTTGGCGCTGGACGCTGAAAGGTAAAAACGGTTATGCCAATGCGTATTGGCATAACCATTTTACACATGAGGTTGACCGCGTCTCCAAGAATTGCATGCTCTCTCGGTCTGTCCTCGTTACCCAAACATTACCCCTCAGCCTTTTCCATGCCATTACCCATGATGGTAAGGAATGGTAGCATGCTAGACAGTACGAGAGAGCACGCTCATGCCAGAGATTCAGATAGATTATCCTCATGGGTTATATCCTGAGGATTACCCCTCAAATTGCGACACTTTACTACGGCGGCAGATCATAAACGAGTTCTTAAAAACCAAAAATTGGATAACAATACAAACATGAACTTTTTCGCAGATAGGCAAAAAATTCTTAACATTTCTAGACACTGGCCGCCGTTGGCAAGGACGACCTCTTTGCGAAGAAGAACTCGGCTGAAGCCGCTCCGCCACCTTCGCCGATTCCGAGCGGAGGATCGGCTGACGCCTACTTCCAGGTTGCTAAAAGATTGTAGGATTTTTTATTCAAGTTTTTTTTTAAGGAAATTTGTTTTAAATTATTTCTAACAATTTAGATGAATATTTAAAATGCTGGCATATTAATACACAAGATTCGTGATGCTAATATTTTTCTAGGCGGGAGTTTTGAAATTTTTTTACCCATAGTTGGCAAAAGTGAATGAATTTCCATTGCAGTAGACGGCGCGGTCTTCGACAAGTGAAGGTTCACGACCACGAAGCTCCGCCCGCCGCTTTCCCACGCCCACCTCCTTGAAATCTCCCTCCTTTGCGCACTTAATATTTAGCGATTTTGTACGTTGCGTGAACTGTCCAGTTTTTTTTCAGTTTCCGAATTTTCAGTTTACGTGGATTTGAGTCGCTTTTTATTATGGAAATCGCAGAACTTTACTTTCTATTCTCATCTACAAAGGATGACAAGCAAAACCTAAACGGAGAACTATCATTTAGTATATTTCTCTCACTGAAAACCACCATGGATCTAAACAGGGTGGCATTGTGAAGATGATGTTCTATATTATAAATGCTTCCCGCTGTGTTTAATTTATAGATTCGAAACTATGACAATATATGTATACATAACATAAATACAGTAAAACTGGCAGACTGCGAGAATACAGAACGCCAAAAAATCGATAACTCAATAGTACATGTTTGATAATGTCATTGATAAATAATAATACCCCTCCTTCTTGTAGAACCCTCCCCCCCCATCTCTAACAGTGCCTCTATACTACTCCCCCCTAAAAGTATAATATGTATGTACATATGTACATACACAGCTCAGCTCGACACGTACCTCAAATGGCTCCAGGAGGCATGGCATGCTCTTCCCAGTGAACCGAGAGCAAATTCATTCAACAGCGGCGATAAATGGACATTCAAGTGATGTGTCTATTAAAGTCTAGTAACGATCAAAAGATAAGCAATATAATTTTTCTTTCCTAAAAATGCAGTAACCAAAAATGCAGTTCTTATTGTGAACTATCCAATTTTTCAGTTTAATTTTCCAATTTTCCCTTCTGCTCTTGATAAACAGCAATTCTTGAACGGAGAACTTTCATTTACCTTATTTCTCTAACTGAAAATCACCTTGATCTTAACAGGATGGAATGGGTCTTCTTTTGTATAAATGCTTCCCGCTGTGTTTATTTTCAATTAGTAGATTCGAGAACATTGTATCCAGCTTGTCACCGATCTGACAAATGTTAACCTAGAAAAATTAAAATTTCTATCTTTCGATCAAAAATTTTATATATGTACATAATAACTACTAACGTCCTTATTTTATGGCAATGCACATTATTATATAGAGCGAAGAATTCTGCATAACAATACTCTCGTTACATGAGTTTGTACATACATATGTATGTACATATATGTCCCATATACTTTTCGAACATGATAAAATTGCCAGCTTCGATCCAAATGACAAATGAAATCGAAAACTCAAGGGTTGTGCTACAAAATCATCTTATATGGTGTTTGCTGAGGAGGAAAACAAAAACCAGTCTGACGACGTGGCCGGAGATATCGGGCTTATTATTCTGTCCACAGTTTCTCCAGAAGCAGCGTCGAAGATGAGAGATGACCGATATTTTAAAATACATTATTCAATAATTATTGCTTATGACAGTAGGCGCCGAACATGGCAAGCAAAAAGGCAAAAGATCTTGATCATCTTTGTATTGAAAAGTAGTCTTAAATATTGATTAGAAAAGAAAACAAAACGACCGCGTGCTAGACGTAAGGGAGCATCTCAATTTAAAACGTTTTCTTTTATAATATATTCGCGATGCATTGTTTTTTTTCCTGTTTATTGGAATGTCTTTATTTCGATCATTCAGCTGAGAGGGAGATTTCAAGGAGTTGGGCGTGGGAAAGAGGTGGGCGGAGCTTCTTGGTCGTGGACCTTCACTTGTTGAAGACCGTCCCGTCTACTGCAATGAAAAACCCATTTATTTTTGCCAACTATGGGAACAAATTTCAAAACTCCCGCCATATTAGCACCACGAATCTTGTGTATTAATATGCCAGCCATATAAGTATTCATCTAAATTTTTAGAAATATTTTTTTTAATTACCTAAAAAAAACTTGAATAAAAAAAATCTTTTAGCAACCTGAAAGTAGGCGTCTGCCGATCCTCCGCTCGGAATCGGCGAAGGTGGCGGAGCGGCTTCAGCCGAGTTCTTCTTCGCGAAGAGGTCGTCCTTGCCGACGGCGGCCAGTGTTTGGAAATGTTAAGAATTTTTTTTGGCTATTCAAAAGTTCATGTTTGTATTGTTATAAAATTTTTGCATAGTTGGTTTTTTAAGTACTCTTTTTTTGATCTAAATGGTTCACAATCCCCATCATTGGATTTATTGAATTGCGAAAGAGGACCATGCTCTCTGCGAATTTACATCATCTTCCAAATAGTCAAAATGTTAATAGAGCCAAAAACTCAAGTTTGAATTCGCGCCTTTTTGCCTGACATAAGGGCTAGAGAGCATGTCTTTTAGAGAGACGTGAGATTAGAATGATTAGGGTACTTCGAATAGATTAGGTTGGGATTCGTGTTTCTTCAAGGGGCATCAACCTGGTAGTTGGGGTCTAGCGCGTGTGCCTCCTTGCTTGCGTTTGCTGGCACCTTTGGTTCATTCTGCATGAGAAGCAATATTTTTTTTCTTTCCGGTAACCACCTCTATGTATAATCGCTCAACTCATTTTGTTGGGCTGACGAATAATTGAGGCAAAAATTAAGTTATCGATAGAAATAGTAAAAAGACTAAGTAGACCCGCCTGATTCGGAGCCGTTTGCTCGGAAGAGCCCGCCTTTCCCTTTGCCTGAAATCCAAATATTATAGCCTTTAGGCTCAAGGCTTAAGATTTATTACTTACGACTTAATTTTACATATTGTAAATATTTTTAAGTCGCATCTCACAAAATTAGCCCTGAATTCTGAATCCCTTTGTAGTACTTTAAAGTAATTTTGTGACATTCGTTGTCGTGAGGATGAAACGTGTTCAGAATTATATGACATTCGTTAAATGTTTTTTTAAGACTCAAGCCCTTCTCGCGGAAGAAGAATGCAAAAGTATCAGCAAATTATGCAAACCCGCTTCTGCACACGCGAATTCTGCAAAGGGATTTTTTTTTTTAAATTTTTAATTGCATTATGAAAACCGTATGTTATAATTGATGCTAACGCTTGCACTCTTGGGTTCCGCTGGATCTGAAAGCAAACAAATGGTTTTTTTTCACAAATCGTTTTTTAAACTTAATTTTTTCATAAATTTCTTTTAATGTATAAAAGAGAATAAGTCTGTTCTTACCTGCAAGTTTGACCACTGTGTTCTGCGAACTCTTTCCTGGCGGCTGCAATATAATACTTTACCCTAACCATAAAATAAAATAAATTTATAAAGTACATAAGTTACACAATTTCAATTACATAAAGTAAATTTTAAGAGATAAATAAGTTCTGTTGACCATGAAGAAGAGATATCTCGAATTTGTCGAAATCTATTACGCTTCGAGAAATTGCCTTTCTGTACATTATCCGAAAAAAATTGCATTAATTTTTTTCCACCTTCCTCACCTTTTTCTTCTTGCCCCCTGAGCAGCTCGCGAGAAAGAGAACTGCCACAACTGCGTAGGCCGCAGAGATGAGACCGTAATGAATCTGTGAAAAAATCATTAATTGCATTTAAGTTGTTTAATTAATTTGTTACTAAAAAAAACTTTAGAACAATATTTTTTAACAGCTATTTTCAATCTATTGTGTTGTATATAATTGTGTTATATATATATATATATATATATATATATATATACTTAATTATTTTTTTAAATGTGAGAGAAATATTATTGCAAAGAATTATTGTAGAAAAGTTGCAAGCTGACGTTCATTGTTGAAGGCTGGCAGCGGGTCGACCGCTCGCGAACTCCAATGTAGGAAGAACTGATTGATGCCTGCCATCTCTACTTTGCAGAATCAGATTGAAATCTGAATGAACTTTTCTATTCTTTGAACTTTCTATGCACTTTGCGCACTTAATATTTAGCGATTTTGTACGTTGCGTGAACTGTCCAGTTTTTTTTCAGTTTCCGAATTTTCAGTTTACGTGGATTTGAGTCGCTTTTTATTATGGAAATCGCAGAACTTTACTTTCTATTCTCATCTACAAAGGATGACAAGCAAAACCTAAACGGAGAACTATCATTTAGTATATTTCTCTCACTGAAAACCACCATGGATCTAAACAGGGTGGCATTGTGAAGATGATGTTCTATATTATAAATGCTTCCCGCTGTGTTTATTTTATAGATTCGAAACTATGACAATATATGTATACATAACATAAATACAGTAAAACTGGCAGACTGCGAGAATACAGAACGCCAAAAAATCGATAACTCAATAGTACATGTTTGATAATGTCATTGATAAATAATAATACCCCTCCTTCTTGTAGAACCCTCCCCCCCCCCATCTCTAACAGTGCCTCTATACTACTCCCCCCTAAAAGTATAATATGTATGTACATATGTACATACACAGCTCAGCTCGACACGTACCTCAAATGGCTCCAGGAGGCATGGCATGCTCTTCCCAGTGAACCGAGAGCAAATTCATTCAACAGCGGCGATAAATGGACATTCAAGTGATGTGTCTATTAAAGTCTAGTAACGATCAAAAGATAAGCAATATAATTTTTCTTTCCTAAAAATGCAGTAACCAAAAATGCAGTTCTTATTGTGAACTATCCAATTTTTCAGTTTAATTTTCCAATTTTCCCTTCTGCTCTTGATAAACAGCAATTCTTGAACGGAGAACTTTCATTTACCTTATTTCTCTAACTGAAAATCACCTTGATCTTAACAGGATGGAATGGGTCTTCTTTTGTATAAATGCTTCCCGCTGTGTTTATTTTCAATTAGTAGATTCGAGAACATTGTATCCAGCTTGTCACCGATCTGACAAATGTTAACCTAGAAAAATTAAAATTTCTATCTTTCGATCAAAAATTTTATATATGTACATAATAACTACTAACGTCCTTATTTTATGGCAATGCACATTATTATATAGAGCGAAGAATTCTGCATAACAATACTCTCGTTACATGAGTTTGTACATACATATGTATGTACATATATGTCCCATATACTTTTCGAACATGATAAAATTGCCAGCTTCGATCCAAATGACAAATGAAATCGAAAACTCAAGGGTTGTGCTACAAAATCATCTTATATGGTGTTTGCTGAGGAGGAAAACAAAAACCAGTCTGACGACGTGGCCGGAGATATCGGGCTTATTATTCTGTCCACAGTTTCTCCAGAAGCAGCGTCGAAGATGAGAGATGACCGATATTTTAAAATACATTATTCAATAATTATTGCTTATGACAGTAGGCGCCGAACATGGCAAGCAAAAAGGCAAAAGATCTTGATCATCTTTGTATTGAAAAGTAGTCTTAAATATTGATTAGAAAAGAAAACAAAACGACCGCGTGCTAGACGTAAGGGAGCATCTCAATTTAAAACGTTTTCTTTTATAATATATTCGCGATGCATTGTTTTTTTTCCTGTTTATTGGAATGTCTTTATTTCGATCATTCAGCTGAGAGGGAGATTTCAAGGAGTTGGGCGTGGGAAAGAGGTGGGCGGAGCTTCTTGGTCGTGGACCTTCACTTGTTGAAGACCGTCCCGTCTACTGCAATGAAAAACCCATTTATTTTTGCCAACTATGGGAACAAATTTCAAAACTCCCGCCATATTAGCACCACGAATCTTGTGTATTAATATGCCAGCCATATAAGTATTCATCTAAATTTTTAGAAATATTTTTTTTAATTACCTAAAAAAAACTTGAATAAAAAAAATCTTTTAGCAACCTGAAAGTAGGCGTCTGCCGATCCTCCGCTCGGAATCGGCGAAGGTGGCGGAGCGGCTTCAGCCGAGTTCTTCTTCGCGAAGAGGTCGTCCTTGCCGACGGCGGCCAGTGTTTGGAAATGTTAAGAATTTTTTTTGGCTATTCAAAAGTTCATGTTTGTATTGTTATAAAATTTTTGCATAGTTGGTTTTTTAAGTACTCTTTTTTTGATCTAAATGGTTCACAATCCCCATCATTGGATTTATTGAATTGCGAAAGAGGACCATGCTCTCTGCGAATTTACATCATCTTCCAAATAGTCAAAATGTTAATAGAGCCAAAAACTCAAGTTTGAATTCGCGCCTTTTTGCCTGACATAAGGGCTAGAGAGCATGTCTTTTAGAGAGACGTGAGATTAGAATGATTAGGGTACTTCGAATAGATTAGGTTGGGATTCGTGTTTCTTCAAGGGGCATCAACCTGGTAGTTGGGGTCTAGCGCGTGTGCCTCCTTGCTTGCGTTTGCTGGCACCTTTGGTTCATTCTGCATGAGAAGCAATATTTTTTTTCTTTCCGGTAACCACCTCTATGTATAATCGCTCAACTCATTTTGTTGGGCTGACGAATAATTGAGGCAAAAATTAAGTTATCGATAGAAATAGTAAAAAGACTAAGTAGACCCGCCTGATTCGGAGCCGTTTGCTCGGAAGAGCCCGCCTTTCCCTTTGCCTGAAATCCAAATATTATAGCCTTTAGGCTCAAGGCTTAAGATTTATTACTTACGACTTAATTTTACATATTGTAAATATTTTTAAGTCGCATCTCACAAAATTAGCCCTGAATTCTGAATCCCTTTGTAGTACTTTAAAGTAATTTTGTGACATTCGTTGTCGTGAGGATGAAACGTGTTCAGAATTATATGACATTCGTTAAATGTTTTTTTAAGACTCAAGCCCTTCTCGCGGAAGAAGAATGCAAAAGTATCAGCAAATTATGCAAACCCGCTTCTGCACACGCGAATTCTGCAAAGGGATTTTTTTTTTAAATTTTTAATTGCATTATGAAAACCGTATGTTATAATTGATGCTAACGCTTGCACTCTTGGGTTCCGCTGGATCTGAAAGCAAACAAATGGTTTTTTTTCACAAATCGTTTTTTAAACTTAATTTTTTCATAAATTTCTTTTAATGTATAAAAGAGAATAAGTCTGTTCTTACCTGCAAGTTTGACCACTGTGTTCTGCGAACTCTTTCCTGGCGGCTGCAATATAATACTTTACCCTAACCATAAAATAAAATAAATTTATAAAGTACATAAGTTACACAATTTCAATTACATAAAGTAAATTTTAAGAGATAAATAAGTTCTGTTGACCATGAAGAAGAGATATCTCAAATTTGTCGAAATCTATTACGCTTCGAGAAATTGCCTTTCTGTACATTATCCGAAAAAAATTGCATTAATTTTTTTCCACCTTCCTCACCTTTTTCTTCTTGCCCCCTGAGCAGCTCGCGAGAAAGAGAACTGCCACAACTGCGTAGGCCGCAGAGATGAGACCGTAATGAATCTGTGAAAAAATCATTAATTGCATTTAAGTTGTTTAATTAATTTTGTTACTAAAAAAAACTTTAGAACAATATTTTTTAACAGCTATTTTCAATCTATTGTGTTGTATATAATTGTGTTATATATATATATATATATATATACTTAATTATTTTTTTAAATGTGAGAGAAATATTATTGCAAAGAATTATTGTAGAAAAGTTGCAAGCTGACGTTCATTGTTGAAGGCTGGCAGCGGGTCGACCGCTCGCGAACTCCAATGTAGGAAGAACTGATTGATGCCTGCCATCTCTACTTTGCAGAATCAGATTGAAATCTGAATGAACTTTTCTATTCTTTGAACTTTCTATGCACTTTGCGCACTTAATATTTAGCGATTTTGTACGTTGCGTGAACTGTCCAGTTTTTTTTCAGTTTCCGAATTTTCAGTTTACGTGGATTTGAGTCGCTTTTTATTATGGAAATCGCAGAACTTTACTTTCTATTCTCATCTACAAAGGATGACAAGCAAAACCTAAACGGAGAACTATCATTTAGTATATTTCTCTCACTGAAAACCACCATGGATCTAAACAGGGTGGCATTGTGAAGATGATGTTCTATATTATAAATGCTTCCCGCTGTGTTTATTTTATAGATTCGAAACTATGACAATATATGTATACATAACATAAATACAGTAAAACTGGCAGACTGCGAGAATACAGAACGCCAAAAAATCGATAACTCAATAGTACATGTTTGATAATGTCATTGATAAATAATAATACCCCTCCTTCTTGTAGAACCCTCCCCCCCCATCTCTAACAGTGCCTCTATACTACTCCCCCTAAAAGTATAATATGTATGTACATATGTACATACACAGCTCAGCTCGACACGTACCTCAAATGGCTCCAGGAGGCATGGCATGCTCTTCCCAGTGAACCGAGAGCAAATTCATTCAACAGCGGCGATAAATGGACATTCAAGTGATGTGTCTATTAAAGTCTAGTAACGATCAAAAGATAAGCAATATAATTTTTCTTTCCTAAAAATGCAGTAACCAAAAATGCAGTTCTTATTGTGAACTATCCAATTTTTCAGTTTAATTTTCCAATTTTCCCTTCTGCTCTTGATAAACAGCAATTCTTGAACGGAGAACTTTCATTTACCTTATTTCTCTAACTGAAAATCACCTTGATCTTAACAGGATGGAATGGGTCTTCTTTTGTATAAATGCTTCCCGCTGTGTTTATTTTCAATTAGTAGATTCGAGAACATTGTATCCAGCTTGTCACCGATCTGACAAATGTTAACCTAGAAAAATTAAAATTTCTATCTTTCGATCAAAAATTTTATATATGTACATAATAACTACTAACGTCCTTATTTTATGGCAATGCACATTATTATATAGAGCGAAGAATTCTGCATAACAATACTCTCGTTACATGAGTTTGTACATACATATGTATGTACATATATGTCCCATATACTTTTCGAACATGATAAAATTGCCAGCTTCGATCCAAATGACAAATGAAATCGAAAACTCAAGGGTTGTGCTACAAAATCATCTTATATGGTGTTTGCTGAGGAGGAAAACAAAAACCAGTCTGACGACGTGGCCGGAGATATCGGGCTTATTATTCTGTCCACAGTTTCTCCAGAAGCAGCGTCGAAGATGAGAGATGACCGATATTTTAAAATACATTATTCAATAATTATTGCTTATGACAGTAGGCGCCGAACATGGCAAGCAAAAAGGCAAAAGATCTTGATCATCTTTGTATTGAAAAGTAGTCTTAAATATTGATTAGAAAAGAAAACAAAACGACCGCGTGCTAGACGTAAGGGAGCATCTCAATTTAAAACGTTTTATTTTATAATATATTCGCGATGCATTGTTTTTTTCCTGTTTATTGGAATGTCTTTATTTCGATCATTCAGCTGAGAGGGAGATTTCAAGGAGTTGGGCGTGGGAAAGAGGTGGGCGGAGCTTCTTGGTCGTGGACCTTCACTTGTTGAAGACCGTCCCGTCTACTGCAATGAAAAACCCATTTATTTTTGCCAACTATGGGAACAAATTTCAAAACTCCCGCCATATTAGCACCACGAATCTTGTGTATTAATATGCCAGCCATATAAGTATTCATCTAAATTTTTAGAAATATTTTTTTTAATTACCTAAAAAAAACTTGAATAAAAAAAATCTTTTAGCAACCTGAAAGTAGGCGTCTGCCGATCCTCCGCTCGGAATCGGCGAAGGTGGCGGAGCGGCTTCAGCCGAGTTCTTCTTCGCGAAGAGGTCGTCCTTGCCGACGGCGGCCAGTGTTTGGAAATGTTAAGAATTTTTTTTGGCTATTCAAAAGTTCATGTTTGTATTGTTATAAAATTTTTGCATAGTTGGTTTTTTAAGTACTCTTTTTTTGATCTAAATGGTTCACAATCCCCATCATTGGATTTATTGAATTGCGAAAGAGCACCATGCTCTCTGCGAATTTACATCATCTTCCAAATAGTCAAAATGTTAATAGAGCCAAAAACTCAAGTTTGAATTCGCGCCTTTTTGCCTGACATAAGGGCTAGAGAGCATGTCTTTTAGAGAGACGTGAGATTAGAATGATTAGGGTACTTCGAATAGATTAGGTTGGGATTCGTGTTTCTTCAAGGGGCATCAACCTGATAGTTGGGGTCTAGCGCGTGTGCCTCCTTGCTTGCGTTTGCTGGCATCTTTGGTTCATTCTGCATGAGAAGCAATATTTTTTTTCTTTCCGGTAACCACCTCTATGTATAATCGCTCAACTCATTTTGTTGGGCTGACGAATAATTGAGGCAAAAATTAAGTTATCGATAGAAATAGTAAAAAGACTAAGTAGACCCGCCTGATTCGGAGCCGTTTGCTCGGAAGAGCCCGCCTTTCCCTTTGCCTGAAATCCAAATATTATAGCCTTTAGGCTCAAGGCTTAAGATTTATTACTTACGACTTAATTTTACATATTGTAAATATTTTTAAGTCGCATCTCACAAAATTAGCCCTGAATTCTGAATCCCTTTGTAGTACTTTAAAGTAATTTTGTGACATTCGTTGTCGTGAGGATGAAACGTGTTCAGAATTATATGACATTCGTTAAATGTTTTTTTAAGACTCAAGCCCTTCTCGCGGAAGAAGAATGCAAAAGTATCAGCAAATTATGCAAACCCGCTTCTGCACACGCGAATTCTGCAAAGGGATTTTTTTTTTAAATTTTTAATTGCATTATGAAAACCGTATGTTATAATTGATGCTAACGCTTGCACTCTTGGGTTCCGCTGGATCTGAAAGCAAACAAATGGTTTTTTTTTCACAAATCGTTTTTTAAACTTAATTTTTTCATAAATTTCTTTTAATGTATAAAAGAGAATAAGTCTGTTCTTACCTGCAAGTTTGACCACTGTGTTCTGCGAACTCTTTCCTGGCGGCTGCAATATAATACTTTACCCTAACCATAAAATAAAATAAATTTATAAAGTACATAAGTTACACAATTTCAATTACATAAAGTAAATTTTAAGAGATAAATAAGTTCTGTTGACCATGAAGAAGAGATATCTCGAATTTGTCGAAATCTATTACGCTTCGAGAAATTGCCTTTCTGTACATTATCCGAAAAAAATTGCATTAATTTTTTTCCACCTTCCTCACCTTTTTCTTCTTGCCCCCTGAGCAGCTCGCGAGAAAGAGAACTGCCACAACTGCGTAGGCCGCAGAGATGAGACCGTAATGAATCTGTGAAAAAATCATTAATTGCATTTAAGTTGTTTAATTAATTTTGTTACTAAAAAAAACTTTAGAACAATATTTTTTAACAGCTATTTTCAATCTATTGTGTTGTATATAATTGTGTTATATATATATATATATATATATATATATATATATACTTAATTATTTTTTTAAATGTGAGAGAAATATTATTGCAAAGAATTATTGTAGAAAAGTTGCAAGCTGACGTTCATTGTTGAAGGCTGGCAGCGGGTCGACCGCTCGCGAACTCCAATGTAGGAAGAACTGATTGATGAATGCGATCTCTACTTTGCAGAATCAGATTGAAATCTGAATGAACTTTTCTATTCTTTGAACTTTCTATGCACTTTGCGCACTTAAAATTTAGCGATTTTGTACTTTGCGTGAACTGTCCAGTTTTTTTTCAGTTTCCGAATTTTCAGTTTACGTGGATTTGAGTCGCTTTTTATTATGGAAATCGCAGAACTTTACTTTCTATTCTCATCTACAAAGGATGACAAGCATAACCTAAACGGAGAACTATCATTTAGTATATTTCTCTCACTGAAAACCACCATGGATCTAAACAAGGTTGGAATGGCTCTTCCTTTATATTAATGCTTCCCGCGGCGTTTATCTTGAAGATTCCAAAACATAACAATATATTTATTCATAAAATAAATACATTAACTGGCCAAAAAGCTATCAGATTTTCTTTTCATGCATTTTTTTTTTCAGAGTAGCAGAAAGTCTATATAATTTCCAGCGTTGCTTGGTTTTACTGGCAGACTACGAGAATGCAGAACGACTAAAAAATCTATAACTTATAATATGGAAAAGCCAATTAGGTCAGTGTAGACCGCTATGTTCAAAGCGTTAATATACCGTATTATCACAAGTGGTACCCCCCCCCATTATTAGATCCCCTTTAATAGCACCCGTTTGATAATGTTATTGAGAAATAATACCCCTCCTTCTTGTAGAACCCTCCCCCCCCCATCTCTAATAGTGCCCCTTTACCCCCCCCCCTAAAAGTATAATATGTATGTACATATGTACATAGACAGCTCAGCTCGACACGCCCCTCGAATGGATCCAGGAGGCATGGTATGCTCATCCCAGTGAACCATTCATTCAAAAGCAGTTATAAAATGGATATTCCAGTGATGAATCCATTGAAGTTGAGTGATGATTCTTTTTTTTGAATAAAATGTTGTACTCAAACCATTAGTGTATGACATAGCATAAATAGTATCCCTCCCTGTAATGGAACCCCTCCTTCAAATAGTGTACTTAAAAATAGTATTCACACGCAAGGGTATTGAAAAATAGTACCCCGGGGAACTATTGGAGAAAACACGGTATTTAATCGAGTTCCTTCTCGATTGGTTTTTTTAATATATTCAATCTCATAATGATACCCATTATTCACAGATTATTGCGACCAGGTGATTTTCTTCGGCGTATATTGGTGATAAATGATGGAACAATTGTCCAGATCGGTTAATCACCTCTGCTGTAGTCTATTATTAATATATACATACGATTTTATTTCCCACATTGTACCCATGTTTCCCCCTCCCCGGTCTCTCCTACAATCTCTCTTACTAACATAGAAAATATGGCAATATCCGTAGCTCATGGTCTATCGAATAACTTTGATGATGTAAGTGGTCGATTTTATCATGGCTGTTTCTTATGCATTTCATTGTCATGCCTAGCGAATGAATCTCTAAATGGAGGAAGGCAGCATGCATCAGCGCAGGATGAAATCACATTTGAAAACACAAACATATCACTAGGATGTTCTAAAATTGAACTAAAATAAAATTCCAATTAAATTACCCGAAGATCAAGGAAAATGTTTTCCCCACGTCTAAGTGTGCAGCTCTCTATCTCACGGTCAGCCAGCAACAGCTGCAGCATATCGATTCCTTCTCCATCGAACTCGCCTCCATGGATGCCAGGCTTGCCGTAATCGAAGCCTGCCTCCTCCCCTCCCCTCCTCGTGACTCTGATTGTGCCACGAATTCCACCCTAATCGCGGCTTATCCTTCAATTGTTTTATCCATCTTTTAGGTCCAACATGCGCCTGCATTCCTTCTTTAACAGGTCCGTTGCTAGCACTTCCCTTTCTCCCAATCAGCTATCCTCTCCCAACATCCCCATTGCCCCCTAGTCATAACTATTTTTATTCTATAGTATTTCATACATCTCTATCTAACATTTCTTCACCTACATATTAATTATTCGTTCTTGCTATTTTATCACGTAATAGCGTTAAGATCGCGCAAGTATCACAAAGAATTAAATAGATAATGGGCAAATAGAAACTGTGCGGATGAGAAGCACCTGGCAAAAAAAAATTTTTATACCTTACAATTGAAGTTAGGCCATAGACTGTATTCAAGATAAAGCCATGGAGTTTATGTTAGAGCCAAAAAAAAAGAAAAAAAGCAAGCAAATCTCTGATTAAAAGCGCATGACAGTCAGTTGCCCCCTAGTCATAATTATTTTTATTCTATAGTATTTCATACATCTCTATCTAACATTTCTTCACCTACATATTAATTATTCGTTCTTGCTATTTTATCACGTAATAGCGTTAAGATCGCGCAAGTATCACAAAGAATTAAATAGATAATGGGCAAATAGAAACTGTGGGGATGAGAAGCACCTGGCAAAAAAATTTTTTTATACCTTACAATTTAAGTTAGACCATAGACTGTATTCAAGATAAAGCCATAGAGTTTATGTTAGAGCCAAAAAAAAAGAAAAAAAGCAAGCAAATCTCTTATTAAAAGCGCATGACAGTCAAAAACTTATATTTCTGAACATGTATATATTTTTTTGCCACTTCTGCCGCAGTGAACAATGAATGGTAGCAATTTATTTCATTTATAAAAATTAGAATCTTAATGCCAGAATACTCTTCTTAAGTTCTATAACAAGAGAGAGATGATAGGAAAAAAACCTGGAGAACGATCGTATACAGGAAATTAGCATTCAAGAGAGAATGATGCTCAATCTCGAAAAAACTAACTTTTTCTGGACCAATTTTTCACGCAGAACACGAAGAAAATACTTTCCGGTGAGAAAATACATCTTTACAGGAACGCTCTTGTAACCCCGTTCACTTGTTGGCGACTATACCCGGCTGACGGCCGACCATTGACTTTAAGGACTCCTATTACCAACATCCCGGTTCGGCTCCCATGTAACGAAGAGGTACCATCGAAGGGCTCAAAGGATCACTGGAGGCACCGGGAGTCCATAGGGGAACCCGGGACTACCTACTCATGAGTCGGCTGCTCTACCACTGAGCTACACCCCCTACGACCATGCGATCATGGACAGGACTTCTCACTATTACACACAAACCGATCAAAAAACTGATAATGAGAACATCGCTTAGCAGACCGTCTGAATTAGAATCTCAAAAACGGGACAATTCGCTCTCTCTCTGGCTCAGTGGGCATCGCTTCCGCCTGTAATTTTTCGTTTGCAAGTTCAATACCCCTTCGTCATGAATTGTTTTTGCTCAATTTGACAGCACAAGTTTTGAGGTCCCAGAGAACTTTTATGTACTTTCTATGTAATTTGGTTACGTATTTTTCCAATTGCAAGAATTAAAAAAAATTTGCGTTGAGTTATTTGTGTTTATCTATGCATGTAGGTGTGTCTATATTAGTATTTTGTTGAACGCATTGTACATATATCTTTCTTTTTATATTAGGGCAAAGTTTGTGATTATTGCTCTTCTGAAGGGGCAGTTTTGTATCACCATGTCGACGGATGATGCTACAAAAAACGGAGAAGGTAGCGTCGTGTCCTATTCGGTGACGCAAGGCACATACATATGTATGTATGCAGGCGACACTTCCCTCTCCGATTCTGTAGAATCATCCGTGGGCAGGGCTATCCCTTTGTTTCTTCTAATGAGCAATAATGTGCTGATGGAATGATCTACCTCATCGAACTGTACGATCGATGAGCATCGAAGTGGCAGGCGAAGAATGGGCAGAACTTATCCCGGCCGGCCAGGTGGTGTCTCCAGGTGTAGGCGTCGTCAACTGAATAGATTTGAGGATGATCGGGCGCGGGACGGGAATTCGCTACCATAAATAGCAACAATACTAGCTCCAAAATAGTGCCAGGAAGTAGACTGGTGACCGAGTTGTGACATGTAGAGAGCAAGGGTCGTGTTGTTTAGACTTGCAGAAGTCGCTCACGCAGCAGGAAGGTCCCACGGCGACTTGGAGTGAAAGTTTTGTTATTGTAGCCTTGGGAATATTGTGTTTATTTGCTTTTTTTCTTTTATTTTATTTTCAAGAAATCGAAGCAATCATCAAAGTCATGAAATTCAAATGACTGTGTTCAAGAAATTCTACAAGTACTGGTTGTCAACAAGTAATAAATAGACTGATTGTGAAGGGGCAATATCAGACTGACCCTAACGTGCTGCAATGTTTCCAATAAAACATGTACACTTGGCAATTAAACTTTCACTTCCATTGAATGAATTGACAAGCATAGAATTTTTGTTATCTAATTTGCCCTTCATCATAGAACCCCTTATCAAATTTTGGTCAAATAAGACACTTTAGACCGAGGCAGGGCTACCTTACGTTTTATTAAGAGGCTCTTTTAATTAATAGTTCCACAAAACATACTGTAAGAAGAAATAAGTGAGCTCAAAAGATTCTCTAAATGAACCTCATGATCTCTCTTTTTAGTGAACTTTCAGATGCTTTCTTCTTGTTCACGCCTACTTTAACATTGCCATTTAAACATACGCGTTTGGCTTTGACACACCTGCGGCCGATATTACACTTCCCCACGGAATCTGGTAAAAAAAGAAGACCTGCTCAATCTTTATCTCCATCTTGGCTCTCTTATGCAATAGAGAAAATGTAGTGCCAGGAAGTAGACTGGTGACCGAGTTGTGACATGTAGAGAGCAAGGGTCGTGTTGTTTAGACTTGCAGAAGTCGCTCACGCAGCAGGAAGGTCCCACGGCGACTTGGAGTGAAAGTTTTGTTATTGTAGCCTTGGGAATATTGTGTTTATTTGCTTTTTTTCTTTTATTTTATTTTCAAGAAATCGAAGCAATCATCAAAGTCATGAAATTCAAATGACTGTGTTCAAGAAATTCTACATGTACTGGTTGTCAACAAGTAATAAATAGACTGATTGTGAAGGGGCAATATCAGACTGACCCTAACGTGCTGCAATGTTTCCAATAAAACATGTACACTTGGCAATTAAACTTTCACTTCCATTGAATGAATTGACAAGCATAGAATTTTTGTTATCTAATTTGCCCTTCATCATAGAACCCCTTATCAAATTTTGGTCAAATAAGACACTTTAGACCGAGGCAGGGCTACCTTACGTTTTATTAAGAGGCTCTTTTAATTAATAGTTCCACAAAACATACTGTAAGAAGAAATAAGTGAGCTCAAAAGATTCTCTAAATGAACCTCATGATCTCTCTTTTTAGTGAACTTTCAGATGCTTTCTTCTTGTTCACGCCTACTTTAACATTGCCATTTAAACATACGCGTTTGGCTTTGACACACCTGCGGCCGATATTACACTTCCCCACGGAATCTGGTAAAAAAAGAAGACCTGCTCAATCTTTATCTCCATCTTGGCTCTCTTATGCAATAGAGAAAATGTAGTGCCAGGAAGTAGACTGGTGACCGAGTTGTGACATGTAGAGAGCAAGGGTCGTGTTGTTTAGACTTGCAGAAGTCGCTCACGCAGCAGGAAGGTCCCACGGCGACTTGGAGTGAAAGTTTTGTTATTGTAGCCTTGGGAATATTGTGTTTATTTGCTTTTTTTCTTTTATTTTATTTTCAAGAAATCGAAGCAATCATCAAAGTCATGAAATTCAAATGACTGTGTTCAAGAAATTCTACATGTACTGGTTGTCAACAAGTAATAAATAGACTGATTGTGAAGGGGCAATATCAGACTGACCCTAACGTGCTGCAATGTTTCCAATAAAACATGTACACTTGGCAATTAAACTTTCACTTCCATTGAATGAATTGACAAGCATAGAATTTTTGTTATCTAATTTGCCCTTCATCATAGAACCCCTTATCAAATTTTGGTCAAATAAGACACTTTAGACCGAGGCAGGGCTACCTTACGTTTTATTAAGAGGCTCTTTTAATTAATAGTTCCACAAAACATACTGTAAGAAGAAATAAGTGAGCTCAAAAGATTCTCTAAATGAACCTCATGATCTCTCTTTTTAGTGAACTTTCAGATGCTTTCTTCTTGTTCACGCCTACTTTAACATTGCCATTTAAACATACGCGTTTGGCTTTGACACACCTGCGGCCGATATTACACTTCCCCACGGAATCTGGTAAAAAAAGAAGACCTGCTCAATCTTTATCTCCATCTTGGCTCTCTTATGCAATAGAGAAAATGTAGTGCATAGTGAAATGTGAAAAGGCAAGTACTTATCCTATTCAAGAAATAGGTGAATGCAATATTGCCTAGAAATTAGAGACAGCTCAAACTTTATAAAAAATGTTATAATTTTAAGAAAATGGGCTTCACGCTCATGTTCTTCGTTTTCTTTGCGTACGCGCCGTGGCTCGCTGCTGTCTACATTGCAGAAATTGTCATTGTTATTCAACGGCGAAATATTGACTGCGGCTCTACATTCTATGACCTCTTTCTGCTCGGCGGGATTGTTGTGAGATTCTTTTTTGTTTTGTTTCTACATCCAGAGGGATCAATAGCGCTCGGGTCGTTTCACTTGCACAGCGTTTTGACCCCAGTAGTTTGGGAGCATCTGATGTTTTACTAATCTACGGGCATATCCTTGGATTTTACTAATCTACGGACATGGCCCGTGAATAAAAATTTTTATTTTGATGCTTTCTCACGTTGCGGTCGAGTTTTCCTTAAGACGAGTCTGTCAAAAATGTATACCGCATAGGAAAATGTTTCTAATTCGCGGGCAATACATTTGTGAGAATTGAATCGATGCTGCTGCTCGGAACGCTGTGCACTTTTAATTTACAGGATATCGTACTATTAATTTCATCATTCATCGCGTCCCGTGTGAGTCTGTCTCCGTTTATCGGACTCTTCTTTCCAAGTCAAGGAGCACAAATCGTCTTCGGAACTACCTCAAAGAACGTAGTCTTGTCAAGGAGGGCACATTATTGCGAGCCAGTAAATTGGTCACTTTCAGGCTAGCTTTCTTTTGCAACATGGCACAGAAGTACATCAACGTGTTCATCGCTTTTAACCGATTGACAGTCTTTTTTCCAGTTGTCTTATCAGGAGGTATTTTGTGTATGCGCATGATCCGCTAGAGTATGAATTGCATAATATGTAATGATCATACTTATGTCATCATTTAGTTGTTCTGGCGTCGCTTCTTTCCATTTTGTGTAATAATTGTTATGGCTGCTGCCCTCGGAACAACGTGGGAGCATTGGATCACTCCGACTGTGTATACTCCCTTTATCATAGAGGGGAATCATGTTTTCTACAGAGGAGTAACAGACTTTTCGCAGAAGCCCTGGGTAGTTTTATTTTGTATTGTTATCATAAATTTGATCTTAAGTTAATATTCATTTAAAAAAAAGATATGAACGAGTGTTGTTGATTTAGTACAACGCCTTCCAAGTTATGATGACTGTGCACATTTCTACGACTGCCCTCGCTCTTCTCCTCTACACAGCGACCGCTTACCGTATCCGAATGTTGCGGACCTCGGTGAGCCGCTCGAGTCGTATGGAGCTGCGACTCGTTTATTATGGACTCGCGCAATGTGTCATCGACACCCCGGCTTGCATTTATCAGGCATTTACATCAATTTCCATTCATTTTTGTTTGTAAGTAAAGAAAAATTGCTCATTGTTACATTCAGTTTTTCCTCTGGAACTTTCCTCGCTTCACAGCTGCGAATGTCTACACATTTATTGAAGTACGGATTACTTTAGGCATACGAAAATAAAACGAGAGTGGGTACATGTTTAGTACCGACTACAAACCGAGAGAGAGAGAGAGACGCCAGTTTTTATAGTTGAGGACAATGAATATGGTTAAACGAATGAGCGCTTCAATACGGTGCTAATAAACAAAGGTCTCAATATAGTTTTACATATTCACTGTTCTCATCTATAAAAACTGGCGTCTCTCTCTCGGTTTGTAGCTGGAACTAAACATGTACCCACTCTTGAGTTGAATCGCTCTGACCACTGGCGTCTCTCTCGGTTTGTAGTTTAAAATAAAACGAAGTGAGATCCATAAAGATAAAGTAAGTGTTACATATGTGTATGTAGTATATTGCAAGAGTGCTGAATTGCATAGTTGGCCTCTTACCTCCTCGATAACCGCGCGCTCTCTCCGGCCGTGCTCATGTTCATCTTCAACTCTCACATCCGCCAAATCATCGTTCGTGTCTTTTTGCCTCGCACTCTGGTGGCCAAGATGGATGGCTCCACCAGTAGTGCAGTTGGCGTCCAAAGTTAACTAACTCATTCTGTAGTTCAACAGAGTAATTAAAGTAAACTTATTATGAATCTACTGAACGTCATCCTTGTATTTAAACAATCCATCAAAACATTTTAGAGTTTTCAATGGAAGGACGCGCTCGTCAAATACGGCACAGTCGCCAGCATAACGGAATGGAAAATGCGCAAATTCCAGCTGAAATTTCCACCAAATACTCGTTTATATGCCAAGCCTCTACAAGCATTTATTTGTATTCACAAGAAAGAAATGAACACTGCTTCTTCTTTTGATAAAGGATTAAATGGATATTTTAGTAATATTTTATACCAGCGATCACGTACATTTATGTATGTACGAAGTCAGTTGTCGGATGTCTAATCTATTCCAGCATCCAACTCATACAGTCAAATATCAATGTCGAAAACGAAATTGGTTTTGGTGAGACATCTGATGGATCGTATTGTTATCGCAGATATATAATTTAATTCTTTGCGAGAATGCCTACAGCAATTCTATAAATACGTCGATTTTTTTAAATTAAAAATTTGTACAAAAAGCAAGAGAAGTGCACCATGAGAATAATTCACAACGTTTTTTGTATGTTAAGAATGATAGCAAAAAATATGCTGATTTCAGACTATATGAACATACCATGAATATTTAGTTGTACGCCACGTGTTATTCCACCCATGTAATGCTGCAATTCATTTTATCCTACCAAATGGAAATAAACAAGAAACCGATTGTGGATTTTGTGCCAAAATAGCACTTGGTAATGGTGGCGGAGTCGCATGGAATGTACGTGAGCATCGCGTTGCGGGAGATGCCGACGATGCCGCCCTTTGGCTCGAGCTTGAGGAAGAGAAATCGATAACGGACGAGAGATATGGAGAGAGAGAGAAAGAGAGAGAGAGAGAGAAAGAGAGAGAGAGAGAGAGAGAGAGAGAGAAGTGGTGAGCGAGGCGAGTGATATAGAGAGCGTGATAGATAATGCCTATTTTCTGAACGACTCGAGAACACCCAAAACCGAAGTTTATTCTGCTCAAGCACTTCAAAGGACATCAATCTATGCAAATACACATGTCAAAAAAAAACTAATTGTTTAAACATTAAGTATGTAGAATCGTTGATCAAACTTGTTTCTTTCTTTTTCCACTTTTTCGGCAGTTTTCTTACGAGCATATCACATTTTAGAATTAGTTTCTCATCACACCTTCCGCCCCCTGGAGCAGAAGGCATGAGGTTGAGAGAGGAGAGAGAAGAGGGAGAGGGAGAGAGTGAAAGATGAGATCGAGAGAATGATGAGAGAGGAGAGATGAGATCGAGGGAGAACGAGAGAAAGAGAGAGAGAGAGAGAAAGAGAGAGAGAGAGAGAGAGAATGAAAAATTAAGGAGAGAGAGAAAGAGAAAATGAGAGAGAAAAAGAGGGAAAATGAAAAAGATAGAGAGAGAGAAAGAGAAAATGAGAGAGAAGAGAGAGAGAGAGAGAGAGAAAGAGAAAACGAGAGGGAAAAGGAAAAAGATAGAGAGAGAGCAAAGAACAGGATAATGAAGTTGGAAGCGTCAATATATCCCGGCTGCGGTCCTTTTCTCTGACTTATTGTCAGCCGTGATGATTCTGGCAAAATCAGAAGCAGAATAAGGAGGAGTAGGGTAGCAGCAAGTAGGTGTCCGCTTCCATGGCTTTGGTTGCATCTGTTAATGGAGCCGAAAACTCACTCTTTAATTCTCGTAATTTTGTTTGACCCAAGGACGAGACCATGCTATTTTTTTCGAGAGAGAATGGTTTAAAAAGTCAAATAGATTACCGTTTTTCATGCTCTTTTAACTTTATGTTGACCTTCTTTTTTTGTTGCATTATTCATGTAAAAAGTTTAAAGTATTGCTCTGATGAGCTTTTGGTAATATGTGTATGTATATGTGTATAATAAATAATAATGATGTACGCATCGAGGCGCGTCGTTTCGACGCGTCCAACGGTGGCATCTCCAGGGCAGTCATTGATTGCTAATTGTAGATCTTAAACTTTAGCAATTTATTGACACTCATTAATCTCCGCTCCTTTCTACGAAGTGAAAAAAAGTAGTGACTTTGTAGAAACTACATCCAACGACTAATATAACGAGTAATAAGGAAAAGAAATTTTATTGTAGACGTCAGTTGGGAGCAAAGCACCTGTTCGTATTTGAGAATGATAAAAAGGGGTTTTTTTTCCACATTCAAACATTCGTTGCAAGAACGAACATTCGCCAATTTGGCTGGAAGAGTCGAGTGCGATGCGTACATTATCGAGATATACAACATACATGCTAACAAAATATTTTTTTAAAGAGAAATTCGTTCAATTGGCTTCCGTTGCACTTCGCCCCGTGCTTTCTCATGCAATTTTTGTCGGTCTCTCAGAATGAGAACTCAAAGGCTCCATTTCATACATAAAATCAAGTTTCTAATCTCCAATAATCAAGATGTGACGAGAAACTAATTCAAAAATACGAGACGCTCGTAAGAAAACAAACGGAACTGCGAAGAAAGAAAGAAAGAAAGAAATTTGTTCAACGATTTCATTGTACATCACCACATAATCAAACTCTGCATAATCATTTAAAGCATTTTTTTTTATCATTTCGTAACTTTATTTCTATGTTTGCTTCCCACCAGATTTGATTTCGGGCATTTACCTTTATGAAGGGAAAAAGTAGTAAAACCACCGGTTTTTCATTTGTCATTCAAATAGAAAAAAATGTCTTCACTTAACTTTTTTTTCAATTTGAGTTCGTTTCAATGAAGAAAAAAAAGAAAAAAAGAGTAGATTGAAAATATTCTACTTATGAAATGTATAGTTTTATTTATCATTTATATTATTTATTTTTAAAAGGAAAAAAAAGGTTTTTGTCGCTCTAGAACATACTTTAAATATTTTATTAACAAACTTGTTTTTTTTTATATAATCTTCCTCTCGCATGCTCCGTCCATTCTCGGTTTCTCTCCTTCAGCTGTTCGTCCACGCGGAAGTCGAGTGCGGCTTTGGAAGAAAGAAATCTCTTTCCTTCTACGATTCTCTCTAATAATATATTTCTCAATTTACGCCTTACTTTCTTTCTCTCTTTATCGCTCACTCTCTGTGAGCGATAAAGAAACACAGTGTGCAAAACATATTAGAAATTTTTTTAAATTAAAACAAATTAAAATGATAATATAGTGTAACAATTTTGGCGGAAAAAAGTGCTTATGTACATTAGCAGATAATGTTGACATAATAGCCTACCTCATCATCACAAATGTGCCTGGCGTAGGTAGAGAATAATCGTGAGAAATAAATAGGCAAATATTTGATTGCTTCCAGGGCTCTCTCGCTATCGCTCTTTCTCTCTTTCTCTCGCTCTTTCTCTTTCACTATCTCTCTCTCTCTTTCTTTCTCTCGCTCTTTCTCTCTCTCATTCTCTCTCTCGCTCTTTCCCTTTCTCTCACTATCTCTCTCTCTCCTTCTCTCTCGCTCTTTCCTCTCTCTCTCTCTCTCTCGTTCTCTCTCTCTCACGCTCTCTCTTTCTTTCCCTCTCTCCCTCTTTCCCTCTCCCTCTCTCTCTCTCTCTCTCTCTCTCTCTCTCGCTGAGAGAAAACATTGAAGTTGTTTCTGCTCATCTCAAGATTGATTTGTTGCAGATAATTGATGAATTTGCAAGTTTCAGCATCCAAAGTGGCCAGCTCGTCTTGAAAGGATCCACAAAAACGAACGAGAATACAGGAATGAAAAAGTGAAAATGACGGCAGGCCAAAAATATTTAAAAAAAAAAACAATCTTTGTGTCTATACGAGCTCATGGTCAGTAGACCAAAATGCTTTCAGTGATAGCAGAAAGTGAAAAATATACTTCGAATTCTTGTTTAAAAATTTTAACAAACGTTCTTCCCGTTTCTTAAAGTGTTTCTGTGTAGATTTGTTTTTTTTTTTCAAAATTATAAGTCGTTCGCTCAATCTAACTTTTTTTTAAAGTTGCCTCTCTCTTCATATCTCGCTCTCTATCCTTCTCTCTTTCTCTAACTCTCTCTCTCTCTCTCATGTAATCCCCCTTACTCTCTCGATGATAGAAAATGTTGAATCTTCAGAGCGATTTGATACAGATAATGGACAAACAGCTTAGTTTCAGATCTCTACCGAATCAACGCCCTGCCACTTCGGCTTAGAAAGTGCAAACGCCGTGAAAACCACGAGAATGAAAGCGTGGTGGCTGTGCCAACGAAGAATGCCAAAGAACTAAAGATCAACTACTATGTTCACCGCCAATCTTTTTTTTTGCAATTTCACTCTTTCCAACTCACGGTCACAATCTGACTGTGTGCAGAAAATGGAAAAAAAAACCAAATGTCATCTTATAGATTTATCTGGTGCAAAAAAAAAACCTTTTTTTCTCGTCTTGTTATTGTTCACACAGCGCATATATGTACATGTGTAGTATTGCGAGGCCACTTTTCTTGGTACCTTTCTTGTGACAGAGATCTTTATTAGCCGGTCAAAAAAAACTTTCGTCAAGCCTGACAAAGCAATAGCCGGAGAAACATAAGACAGAGCGAAGAGATTGCATTTCAGGAGGGGAGAGAGGGTGAAAAGCAAAAATGAATTGGCTATCTTCTTCAATATTCGGAAGCGTGGAGAGTCCCTCTAATGGGCGAGCTATTTCGGTAGAATGACTAGTGACTGGGGCTAGGAGGGGGAAAGTAGTTACCGAGAGATAGAGAGAGAGAAGAAGAAGAAGAAGAAGAAGAAGACAGGATAGGAAGATACCAAAAGTACACGGCAAAAAGAGAGAGGAAGAAAGAGAGAAAGAGACAGAGTGACAGAGGAATGTATATGCAGATAGGGACTCAAACAATTAATGGTAGAAAGAGAGAGAGAGATAGAGATAGAGAGAGAGAAAGAGAGAGAGAAAGAGAGAGACAGTGAAACAGAGGTATATGCAGATAGAGACTCTAAAACTAATGGTAGAAAAGGAGAGAGAGAGAGTGTGTGAAGAGAGAGAGAGAGAGAGAAAGAAAGAGAGGCTGGTTGATTTTTTTTCTACTATTGAAGAGGGGGTCGGGAGTCTGAAGTTCTGAAGGCCCTCTCTGACTGATCTCTGGATTATGCCACACGCCTCACAGGCCATGTGTGCATCCTTTCCACTTTGCTCCACTTCACGGTGTCAATTAGGCTAAGGACATTTGTCGAGAGAGGGCGGTTGGAATTTTGGGTAGGGAGAGAGAGAGAGAAAGAGAGAGAGAGATAGAGAGAGAGAGAGAGAGAAAAGCGAGAGAGAGAGAGTGAAAAAAGAAAGAAAGAAAGAGAGTGGGAAAGAGAGTGACCGAATAAAGGGAGATTAGAGAAGAGATGGGAAGAAGAAGAAGACAGAGACAACGACGAGCAGCTTTTTCTCTGATGACGGAAAAGGGGTTAATAAAAAAAAATTTCAGGAAGAGAGAAAGAGAGAGAGAGAGTCAGAGAGGGAGATAATCAGTGAGTGAGAAGGAGAGAGGGAGAGAGAGATAGAGAGAGAGGGAGATAATCAGTGAGAGAGAAAGAGAGAGGGAGAGAGATCGAGAGAAAGAGAGAGAGTCAGAGAGGGAGATAGTCAGTGAGAGAGTGTGAGAGGGAGTAAGAGGAGTGTGCAAAGAAAGAGAGAACGCCCCAAGTAAAAGTAAGCGCGAAAGCTAATAAACGGGAGATAATGGAAGAGGCAGCGAAGAGAAGTAGTTTATATATTTGCAGAGAGAATGGTAAAGAAGAGATGCATTATTCCTTGCCCCATTTTCGCGCTCGGTCTCGAAAAGAATGTTTTATAAACTACAGAATACCGCCACTACTACTTTTAATTAGTAATTTTTCTTGCTATTATATTTTCTATTTGTTCGTAAAAAAAATTTTATTGGAAAAAAAAGATAGCTGCTACGATGTCGTTTTACAATTCAAGCAAGCTGTTCCTACTTTATTTTTCGCTTATGACCCCACACAAATTGAGCGAGCTTGGACGATGTAATCGAATTTTACGCTTTCGGGAGAAAAATAAACGACGAACGGGGAGCTTTGTACACTGCAATATTTGGTTTAAAATCTAATAATTATCTTTTTTTGTGCATACAACATTGCAAACAATTTCTATTTTCACCAACTGCAAGGCAAACATCAATGCCTTATAATTTTGCCTTCTACAAATCATTTCTTTTCAGGAGAAAACCACTGTCACTGATCAATAAGTTTTTTTTGCAAAAAGAAATGTGCAATATTTGAATCAAGAAATAGTAGTAAGCAGTAAATAAAAATAATTATATCTTTTTTCAATGATAAAATAAATATACCGTGTTCGTGGCATTTTTTTTAAATTTATTTGTATGTACGAACATTTTCCGTAATATCCGCACTGTTCTTTCTTGATAATCTCCTGTGCACTTTTGGAAATTCAGATACACTGAGTCCGTATATAGCTTCTACAATTTAAATCGCTAATCTGATATTTTGACAACTTGTGAAGCGTCTATTCCCTGCTGATGGTTGTTATTAGACATCTTCGCCAGGTGCAGTGAAGAAAATGAATAGACTATGGATATAAATAGACTTAAACAATGAGCCGTCATTTGAAACTTGAGAGAGAGAGAGGGAGCGAGAGAAAGGGGGATGAGTGAAAGGAAGATATCGTATCACTGCGTAAACTTCACACTTTCGATGGCGAGGATATCATCGCGTGGACGTATTCGGATATCCTATATTATCTTGGAGATTTCGTGCAAGGAAGAGGGACAGAGAGAAAGAGAAAGAAAATATTACGAAAATTTGGGAATGACAATTAGAGAGAGAGAGAGAGAGAGAGAGAGAGAGAGAGAGAGAGAAGTTGAAGGAGTCTAACGATAAAGCCATCAGCCATACTCCCTTACTCACCACAGAACAACAACAGCTCCCCCCCCTCTCTCTCTCTCTCGCTCTCCCTCTTTCTCTCTCTCTCTTTCTCTCGCTCTCTCGCTATCTCTCTCTTTCCTCTATTTCTTTCTTTCTGACATTTTCTCTGCCTCTCTCGAAAAAAGACTCTCTCCATGTCTTTTTCCTTGTCCATTTCGTGGCCGTCTCACACCCAAGGGACAAGCGTAAGAAAAACACACATCTTTTCCCTCTTTCCGCCTTACTATTCAACATCGCTTGTCACACATTTTCGTCAGTCTTTTTCGACAAGATTCTGAAGAGTTGTCTTTTTTCTTGTCAGGTTATAAAGAAACACAGATAGGATGACATGGATTTGCTAAAACAAACCCTGAGCAAACGCTTTTTTTCCTTTCAACAATATTTCTATCGTTATCGTTCGCTCCGTTATGGCCAAATACGTGTGAATTATTTTCCTTATGTATACTTTTCCTTATTTATTCCTCTCTTTCAACCTTTACCTCTCAATCTCCCTTCATATCTTTACTCTCTCTCTCCTTGTCTCCTCTCTCTAACGTCTCTCTCTCTCTCTTTTCTCTCCTCTCTCTAACGTCTCTATCTCTCTCTTTCTCTCCTCTCTCTAACGTCTCTCTCTCTCCATCTCTATCTCTCTTTCTCACTCATCCTCACCACTCTCATTTCTCTCTCTCTATTTATGCATTCAACACGCAAGCGCCAAATACGGCGTTGGCGTCCCTCATTGACGAGCTCACGTATTTCTAGCTTTCCTTGCCATATCGGCTCTGGTGCTTCTTGCGAAATCTGAATCTGGAAGATGTCTTGCTAATGGCCACGGCAGATGGCAGCGGATGCGGAGATCAGAAATGGAAGAGAGACAAGAGAGAGAGAGACGGAGAGAAAGAGAGAGAGAAAAGGAGAGAGAGGGGAAGAGAGAAAGAGTTGGGTAGGGAAACAGTGCGAGAGAGAGAGAGAGAGAGAGAAACAGAGAGAGAGAGAAAGAAGGAGGGAGAGAGAGAAAGAGAGAGAGTGAAACAGACAAAGAATTAGGGAGAGGTTGGAAGAGAGGAAGAGAGAAAGAGAGAGAGAGAGAGAGAGACAGAGAGACAGAGACAGAGAGACACGATTATAGAGAATCAGTTGAAATGGCATGGAATTAGCGCGCAGCTACTTCTCAACACCTCAAATGTGCGATTTCCGGAGTTGCCGAGAGACGATGGAGACATTCTAGGTGTTTAGCTCATGCAGAAGTATTCAACACGAATCTTCAAGCTCTATTTTGCATTTATAGAAAAAAATTAGAATATATATTTTTTAAAATATAACCGAAATAAACTGCTTTATTTTGTATTAAGAATTGAATTATAATATATATATATCTATTATAATTTTTTTTTAATATAACAAAAATAAAATATTGCCCGGTACTTCTCAAATGAGCACACTCTCTTTATTCTTTATTTATTCAATTCTATTTGCTTCCAGAGTCGCACACTGTAGTATGTTTCTTTCGATTAGAAAAAAAAAGTACAGAATCTTTATCTCATTCGCTGATATTAGTCGAAAGCTATTTTATTGTTTTGGTTTCCCTATGGTCACTGTCCAAGTCGATGAGTCCAGGCTTCTTCCAATTTTTATCTTTTGTTTCCTCTCTACGTCTCGCTCTATTCATCTGTCTCTTCCTCTGTCTCCCAATTTCTCTCTGTCTCTCTGTCTCTCTCTCTCTATTCATCTCTCTCTCTCTCTCTCTCTGTTAATCTCTCTCTCTCTATTCATCTCTCTCTCTCTTTCTCTCTCTCTATTAATCTCTCTCTCTCTCTCTATTCATCTCTCTCTCTTTCTCTCTCTCTATTAATCTCTCTCTCTCTATATATATATATATTCGTCTCTCTCTATATTCATCTCTCTCTCTTTCTCTCGATTTCTCTCTCTCTATTTCTTTCTTCTCCTCCTCTTCATCACTCATCTTCACTGGCTGACGGATGGACACCAAGCTAAAGGGGAAAGCATTGAACGGCGGCTGCCACCGGGAGAAGAAGAGGAACACTCGAGGACTCTTTAATCTCTCTCTCTCTCTCTCTCTCTCTCTCTCTCTCTCTTTCACCCTCTCACTTCTTCTTCTTCTTCTTATTCTCTCTCTCTCTTTCTCTCTCTCTCTCTCTCTCTCGGCTCTCTCCTTTTTTTATCTCTCCGACAGGCTCTCTCTCATCTCTTCCCTCTTCTCTCTCTTCTCTTCTCTTCTCTCTTCTCTTCTCTTCTCTTCTCTCATCTCTCTCTTTCATTTTCTCCCTTCTCTATTCCTTCTTCTCTCTTCTTTCTTCTCTCTCTCTCTCTCTCTCTCTCTCTCTCTCTCTCTCTCTCTCTCTCTCTCTTTCTCCTCTCTTCCGCCCGCACATCACGCAACGACTGCACCAGCTGGCAGCCCGTCGTGCACTGATCTCTGCAATCGCCCTTCAACCCAAGAAGAGACAGCAGCTAGAAGAAGTTCCTGCTTCATAAATAACGTGCACTTCTTAGAGAGAGAGAAAGAGAAAGAGAGAGAGAAAGAGAGAGAGAGAGTGAGAGAGAGAGTGAGACAGAGCAAGAGGGAGAGTGAGAGCCAGAGAAAGAGCCGAAAAAAATGAAATATTGATGGGAGAAATTGTTGAAATCATCACCCAAGTGATTCCTGAATAAGATCATTGATAGAAAATCAAAAGTGGTGAAGAGAGAGGAAGATGAATGTTGCCACAGGGTTCGTTTGCAGGCATTCCACAATTGTTGCATTTCTTTCTCTCTCTCTCTCTCTCTCTTCTCTCTCGCTCTCTCTCTCTCTCTCTTTCTCTCTCTCTCTTGCTGCCATCCTCTTTGACATCTTTCCCCCTTCAACTTCTTCTCAGTTTTCTCTGAATCTCTCTTCCGGACAAATTCCGTCACTATGTTGTGCAGAATGTGATCAGGGGAACGTCCGCTGATTCGATCTGTTGTTAATCATTCTTGCGGCTGTCTGTTTAGTCAGCATTGTTTCCATCTCAAAAACAGTGAAGCATGCATCTCTCTTGAGTTTCCTTGTTTTTGTAGTACATACATATTTATTATCCATTAATTGATATGTAGGTTTAAGCAGTGGTATGTAATGTCCAAGTAGAGATGTATGTATTTGTTCTTTCCACTATTCCGCATGGCGCGAACATTTTAGATTCTGACATTTCAAAACGAATCTCTTCTTTCTTCTGTTTCTTTTAGGTCAAAGGCCGGCTTTCAGAAATGATCTACACGATTACGGCGCTTCTCGCCGTCAATCTTCTTCAAGGTTAACAGTAATATTTCTTCTTAAACCAGGAGCAATTCCCGCTAAAAAATTAATTCATTTCGCGCAAGCCCAATATCGTGCCAGCTGCTCTCAAATCCACATGTCGCTTTTTTCAGTGTCTAAATCCTTTTTCTTCCCTTTTTCGCAGTAACAGCCCGTTTTTTTTTTGAATTCATGAAAGAAGAATATTGAAGCCCTCCTATCAGTCGTGCACATTGAAAACAACATAAATATACATTAATAAATAAATGATAAATTAATAATGCAAATTATATGATAAATAATGCTAAGAATAACAATTTCAAAATCTAAACGAAGCACGCACTCCATCGTATTCTATTTGGCATGCACTCTACAGCACACATGCGCTCTCGTATCAGGCAAAAAGGCGCGAATTCAAACGTGAGTTTTTAAATCCTTCTAGGCGCACTCGCCGCGACGTGGGGCTACGACGACAAGCACGGGCCGATCACCTGGCCAGGGACATGCAAGGTGCGCGAGGGGACAGGCAACCAAATACAGTGTGGCCAATGTGCTACTTTTTAAGCAGGGTACCATTGGTGCCTGCCCCGGGGACCGATGTTCAATTTTGACTTCCAGAACTCAATCAGTGATACATAAGAAGCATCTAACGATAAGGAAATATAGACGGTAAAAATTTTTTTTTTTGAAAATTTTTTGTCCTGGCCACACACCAAAAAATATATATCAAAAATTCAAAACTATGCATTTTGCTTAATTTATAACATTTTGCACTTTTCTTTTTTTCTTCTTATTCCTCATTCGAAACTGCACAAAAAAAGGTACGGTAGGTATATGGCTGAACAAAACAGTTTTACTATTCACCTACCGTACTTATTTAAAATGACGTCATAATATAAACTAAACTTGATATTCGTGTTCCTCGCATCAAAGAACCACCTTGGGGTGATTTTGAGAGAAAAATTCAATTCGAACATTTTGGGGCCGAACAGTTATTGATAGCATTTCCGTACATTATCGAAGATTAAAATTCATGTATCTAAAAATATTGTTCTCAGATTCCTATAATAAAATGATATTCTATGCAGTTTTCTTTCCTCTTCAAGATAGCCGTGAATATTATCTGGAAATCGATCTATGAAATACGGAAAATGTCAAAAAACCCGGCGGTAGTCGTATACGAAAAACAGAAAAATTGAATTTTTATGTCTAAACTTTATTTTTCGGGAAGTATCAAAGTATCGTATAGACATGATTTGTAGAGAATAAAAAACTACACCATTATACTTGCTTTGCAGATGAAAAGGTAAAAAGGGAAAACAGATATGGAGCTTAAACTGCGGTGCAGCACTTGATCGCATATAGTATTCAAAAATTGATACCCAAAAACTGTGTCCTCAAATCCTTTTCGTAGAAACATATATCATGTACTTTATCCTCTACTTTCATATTATGGAATGACTTCTCTGGAATTGAACCGGCAAAAATGAAAAATATCCAAAGTATTGAATTTTTTTTAGTTCTAGAAATTTGTATCCGAAAAAAGGCTATTAAAATGAAACTTATGCGGAATCATTATCTAGACCTTTTTTGTGCAGTTTCGAATTAGGAATAAGAAGAAAAAAAGAAAAGTGCAAAATGTTATAAATTAAGCAAAATACATAGTTTTGAATTTTTGATCTATTTTAGTGTGTGGCCAGGACAAAAAATTTTCCAAAAAATTTTTACCGTCTATATTTCCTTAGATGCTTCTTATGTATCACTGATTGAGTTCTGGAAGTCAAAATTGAACATCGGTCCCCGAGGCAGTTAGACCTTGACCCTTAGAGAGGGGCTCTCTTAATTACTACCGCATCCTTTCTAATATTAGTGTTACCGTATCCCTGCCAATTAGACTGGCACTCGCCAATCGCCGATCGATATTCGTGCGGCTGACGTCGACTTTACGCTGATGCCCACCCTCCACTTTATCGGCTACGATCATGCAGGCGATGTGGAAGTGGCGAACAACGGACACAGCGGTCAGAAGGATTATATCACTCTCCCCTCCTTCTCTCTCTCTGTCTCTCTCACTCTCA
Source organism: Allodiplogaster sudhausi (assembly GCA_945643635.1). NCBI lineage: Eukaryota > Metazoa > Nematoda > Chromadorea > Rhabditida > Diplogasteridae > Allodiplogaster > Allodiplogaster sudhausi. The sequence goes on along the minus strand of CALZFC010000006.1, from coordinate 3,735,469 downwards.
CTCTCTCGGCCTCTCCCTCTCCCTCTCTCTCTTTCTTTCTCTCTCTCTCGCTCTCTCTCTCTCACTTTATTTCCATCTCTCTCTCCCTCACTCTCTCTCTCTCTCTATCTCTCTCTCTCTGTCTGTCTCTCTCTCTCTCCCTACACATGTATGCATATCTGACACAGAATTATTTCCATGTCGGCTACAGTAGTCGTCAGCGGCTTCGAGAAGTGGACAAACGTTCCCATGGTGACGGGCGGGCAGCTTAAGACGAGGTGAGGCGAGAGAGAGAGAGAGAGAGAGAGAGAGAGAGAAAGAGAGGGAAAGAGACTGAGAGCGAGAAAGAGGGTGAGGGAGAGAGAGAACTTATGAGCGAGACAGAGATAGAGAGAAAGAGAAAAAGAAATATAAAAAAAGGTAAAAAAGAGCGAGAGAGAGAGCATGGAAGAAAAAGGAGAGAGAAAGGTAGAGAGTGAGAGAAAGAGAGCGAGAGGAGAGAGTGAGAGAGAGAGAGAGCGAGAGGAGAGAAAAAGAGAGAGAGAGAGCGAGAGGGTTGGCTATTGTGTATGAAGACCATAGACTGGGACGTAGTTGGTCAGAATGTGCAAAGGAATTCTTATGCGAAAAGAAGAAAAGTATTTTGAAACAACAAAAGAAACCTACAGGTGGATTTGAGAGTAATTGGCACGATATTGGGCTGGTGCGAGATGATGGAATCTTGATAGGTTCGATTATCGCTGTTTAATTATACCATCTCATTGCCAGATACAAGCTGGTGCAATTCCACTTCCACTGGTCGAACGTGCTGACCAAGGGCTCGGAGCACACGCTCAGCGGGCTCTCGTATCCGGCAGAGGTGCGCCTTTTTGGCTCTCCCAAATAAAGGCACTATAACAAAAAACATTTTAAACAAAACAAATTGTTTTTTTCGCTTTTTTTCTGTTAGCAGTAATACTTATTGTTTTTAGTCTATGCATTTCCTTTTTTATTTTGAAAATTTTATGTAATTCATTAATAAAAAAATTTATTTTACATTAGTAGAGAGGATTATTGATGATGCATCAAATTATTTAAGAAAAAACTCCCGTTTCCCGAGTCTTTTATATTTAGCGCTATAATCACGTTTCCGATTCGACTTCACTCTACCCTGTCCTCTCCTTCCTCACCTAAGTTTTCTCTTTCTCTCAGTCTCTCACTCGCTCCCTCGTTCTCTCTTCATCTCGCTTTCACTCTCTCTCTCGAACCATCTTTTCGCTCTCTCTCCCTCTCTCTTTCCCTTGTCTCCCTCTCTCGCTCGTTCTCTCTCTCGCTCATTCTTTCTCTCTCCCTCGTTCTCTCTCTCCTTCTCTCTCTCCCTCGTTCTCTCTCTCTTTCCCTCTCTCTCTCCCCCCCCTCTCTCTCTCTCTTTCTCTCTCTCCCCTCTCTCTCTTTTTTTTCTCTCTCTCCCTTTCTCTCCCTCTCTTTCACCATTTCTCTCTCTCGCTCACTATCTTTCTCTCTCTCTTTATCTCACACTCTCTCTTTCTCTCTTCCTCTCCCCTCTGGCTCCCTAGTCTCCCTCTTTCCCTCGTTCTCTCACAATCAGTCCTCCTCTCGCTCTCTACCTCTCTCTCTGTCTCTCGCTCTCTCTCTCTCTCTCTCTCTCTCTCTCTCTTTCCCCCTTTCCTCCCTCTCTCTCTCTCTCTCTCTCTCTCTCTCTCTCTTTAACCCTTTCCTCCCTCTCTCTCTCTCTCTCTCTCTCTCTCTCTCTCTCTTTCTCTGACCCTCTCCTCCCTCTCAGCTACATCTCGTCCATGTCCGCGAGGGTCTCACTCTGCACGACGCCCTGAAGGAGGGCGACGGCCTCGCCGTGATCGGCGTCTTCTTCGGAGTTGGCAACGCGCCCGAGCCACTCTCTCTCCTCGCTGGACACTTTACAAGGGTGCTCAGGCCTGGTTAGAGAGGGAGAGAGAGAGAGGGAAGGAGGGAGGGAGAGAGAGAGAGGGAGGGAAGGAGGGAGGGAGAGAGAGAGAGAGAGAGAGAGAGGGAGAGAGAGGGAGAGAGAGGGAGAGAGAGGGAGAGGGAGAGAGGGAGGGAAAGGTAGGCAGAAAGAGAAAGTGAGAAAGATAGAAGTGAGCAATCTATATCTGGGGGAAGAAAGAGAGAACCAATGATGCCAGTGACTTTGTCATTGCTGGGGATCCTAAAAGCATAACAAATTTATTTTTAGAAAAATTGAAAACAAAAAGAAATTTATAGCGAGAAACACAAAATGAGTTCTAAAATATCCAAAGTTCCAAAATGAAGGAACTTCTAAAATAAAAGAATTTCGAAAAAAAACCAGCTTTAAAATATAGGAAACATGTCTACCCTCGATCGCTTCCGACCGCGAAATGTGCTGCCCGAGCAAACAAACGCCTTCTACAAGTTGAATGAGCAACAATTTTTATCTAATAAGAGTTTTTTTTTTTTAAGTTTTAATTAATTAAAAATTCTTATTCATTACAAAACAAATTCAATGAGTAAACAAATATTATTGGGCGTTAAAAAATTCTACCGTGTTACACGTGGTTTTAGCCTGCATCAATAATAAAAAAGTTTGAGACAACTAATACGCTTTGTTGGTACGAGAGCTATCGCTGCATACAACAAATCAGATAAATAACATAAAATTTCAATTAAAATGTAGAAAATAGGTTAAAAACTACCGTACCACAGATACGACGGCAGCCTGACCACGCCCGGATGCGACGAGGCCGTGCAGTGGTACGTGCTCGCCGAGCCCGTCTCCATCACGCTTCCTCAGGTGGAGAGAGACAAGAGAATTGCTGATACAACAATCGGAGCAAAAATTCGATATGCAATATATTAAAAAAAACAAGTTATATTTATCAAACAGGCTGTTTTATGAAGGAAAAAAAAAACAAAAAAAAACAAAGATAAAAAAAAATTTGTATAAGGCATTTTATTTGCACCAGTTTTATTTGTACCAATTCCATATTTTTACCCAATTTAGCTAACCCATTTTCAATGCATTTTATGCATAGCTGGACGCTCATCGCTTTTCGGTGAACGTCGCTTTACGCATTTGTGTTTACGAATTAATTTTTAGCTGGAAATTTTTTAAGCCAATTGAGCTAGACTTAAAAAAAGCCCATTGTAGCTGGACGCCCTTCGCTTCGTGGAGAACTCGCTCGGGCAGGCGCACGCCTCGAATTACCGGCCGGTGCAGGCGCTCAACGGCCGCCGCGTCCTCTTCCGACCGGCGCAGCAGGACAAGGAGCGCATCTGCTCGGGAGCAGTTGAAGTGGCCACCGCGCTCCTCCTTCTCATGCCGCCACTCCTGCTCGGGCTCGAGTAGAGAGGGAATAGAGAGGGAGAGAGGGTGAGGAGAGAGAGAGAGAGAGAGAGAGAGAGAGAGAGGGAGAGAGAGAGGAGAGGGAGGGAGGGGGAAGAGGGAGTGGAGGGAGAGAGAGAGGGAGAAAGAGAGGGAGAGAGAGAGAGAGAGAGGGAGAGAGAGAGAGGAGAGGGAGGGAGGGGGAAGAGGGAGTGGAGGGAGAGAGAGAGGGAGAAAGAGAGGGAGAGAGAGAGGGAAAGAGGGAGTGGAGGGAGAGAGCGAGAACTGGAGGGGGGAGGGAAGGAGAGAGAAGAGTAAGAGAGAGAGAGAGAGAGAGACAGAGAGAGAGAGAGAGAAGGAGAGTTTTTTTTATCTAAACGATTCTCTCGACAAGATTATTTGGTGCTGTTACAGAAATCGGTATTGGTGCTGCTACCGTAATTTTTTTTCATTTCGAGACCCGTGTCCATCTATTCGGTTTGTAGAACATTTAAAAACAACAAGAACACTATTTAGTACTTATAATTCGACCATAAATATCGACTTAATTCTTTCAATAATTGTGTATGTTTGAGCGTGATTCTTCCATCGAAGAAGTCGATTTTTTGCCCACTCAGGTCTTGTCTCGTGCTAGTAGCATATAACTAGTTTCGGAGCCATATTAGTACTTCCTGATCCATATTTGTACTTTTCAAGCCATATTAGTACTTTCTCGTTCTCCATCCCGACTTACAATCAGTGGTGCTCTTGCGAGAAATCAGTCATTTATTCGTCCAGGATGGTGCTAGCAATCCTATTTTACTACAGTACTCTTTCTCGAAGACACGGTGCTTATTATCAGCATTAATTTCATCAGCTTTTTAAAATATACAACTGCAATCTTTGACAATAAAGATTTGAATAATGAGCATGCCGCAGAGGGAGAATGTGAAGGAGGAGCTGATGTTGGATTCTCAGAGAGAGAGAGAGAGAGAGAGAGAGAGAGAGAGAGAGAGAGAGAGATAGAGAGATAGAGAGAAAGAGAGATAGAGAGAGAGAGAGAGAGAGCGAGAGAGAGATAGAGACAACATTTAAGAGAGCCTCTCTGTAAGGATCAAGCAGCCCTCAATGGGGGCCTGCCCCGGCGCAAAAGTTTCCGATTCAGTTATCCAAAATTTAATTAGGGGTATCCATACGCACTGTAAGGAAAATTAGTAGATCAATTATGTCATAAAAATTTTTCCTTGTCTAGGCATGCAAAAGTAAGGAAAAAGTCTAATTCGCCATAACTACAGCGATATGAAAAGTTATTGTTCTTTCAACTGTTCCGCATGCCTTAACATTTTGATGACTGTATTGTTTTGTGTCTCACAATTCGAAAGAATCTCTTTTTTTACTTGCTTTAATATGAGAGGCCGGCATTCATTGATGTTCTACACAATTGCGCGCTTCTCTTTGCCAATTTGCTACGCTGTAAAAGACCTAACATTGCTTCATTTCGGCCAAGCCCAATATCGTTCCGGCTGCCCTCAAATCCACCCGTCGCTTTCTTCAGTCTCTAAAGTTTCGCTTTTTCGCTTTTTCGTCAAACCGAGACCCACGCATTGTCGTAGCTGTAAGGGACCCGTTTTGATTAGTTTAGTATCTTTTTTTATAAACAATTCTTCCTGAAGGGTTCAGCATTAATCCGCTTCGCCCTAGCCTTATATCGTTGCCAATTGCTCTCAAATCCACATGTAAATTTGTTTTTGTTGTCTCGAAATACTTTTCGAGTAGAAATGGCTTTTATTTCAGTGTTGAAATGATCTGATCAAACTTTTTTTTAACATAAAAAAAATTAAAAATAATAAAATCGAGATTAAAGTGCACAAGTACGGACCCGCCACCTGGCCGGGGGGAGGGAGAATGCAAGGTACGCATGGGAACACGCAAAACTAACTGTCCTGGCCAAAAAACTTGACAAAATAAACAGTACCAAAACTACACCGTATTTGACATAAATTTTCCAGCTAATTGCCATCGCGTCTCTCGTCATCACATACTACTTTATCGCAATTCTGTCTGGCAAAAGGGCGTGAATTCAAGCATGAGAATTCAAGCACAATTGTACAGTTGGTTCTACAACGAACATTCGTCTTATAGGTATAGAATTAAATTTTTTCCTCGATAATTCTCTTTGTTGTCGGAAAATTTTTAATTTACAGGTGGTTCTATAAAGAACCTTCACCTTATAGGGATAGAATTGAAATTCACTTCGCTAGTAGGTCCATCTGCGCACATAAGAAAAATTAATCCGGTACACTTTGTTTTTGAAAAAAAAAACTTTTATCAAACAAAAATAGCCCCACATACATTTGACAATGAATACATTTCAATCCAATACATTGGTGTCGTCATATCTAATTGCACATTTTGTCCAGCATATTTTGAAAAAAATTTGTTTAGCCAAAGTGAACAACTTAAAAAATCAAATCTCCCTAAAACTTTTTAAAACCATTTGTTTTATATTCGACATGCGCTTTTCTATATCTTAAAATTGAACCCTAATTTTTCTTCAAATGTCAGCTGCTCGGCCACGGTGTGGTTCTACCAAATTTTTTTGAAAATGGCAGGAATATAAAATATTCGCAAATTTAAAGTAGAGAATGCTGTTTATTTCCTCAGGGCAGAGGGATTTCGCGACACTTGCAATCTAAGGCTCTAGCTCAAGCCGACCAAATAATTCGAAAAAACAAGACATTATTAAATTCGCTTTAGATCTCCTTTAAGGCCGGTCATGAGTGCAAGCCCTTCCATTTGTTCTTATGTCTCTCTCTCCTTCTCTTCTCCAATCTCTCCTTCCCTCTCTTCTCCACTCTCTCTCTCTCTCTCTTTCTCTCTCTCTCTTTTCTACTCTCCCCTTCTCTCAGAGTGAACAATCGATGACATTCGTATCATCCCGTGCCCTGTTTCTCTGCCACGCTTGATGCGTTAGGGGAGTTGTGAGGTGGCTTAGCCATGATCATGATCTCAAAGAACGATCGCGGGTGGAAAATGCACATCAAAAACTGTTTATATTTAACAGACTAAACAATGTTTTGAAACGGCGTAACTTCTAATGGATGTTTCTGGCCGATCTTCATCGAACAAGAACATAAAACGAGAACATGCATATTCGCCGGAGAGATCCTTTATAATGATAGTATACTTTGTCATGTACTCCAGAAGATGAGAATGTAGTCATGTATTGTAATCTCCCGTATGCCGATAAAATCGAAAAAGCTCTCCTCGCTGCCCCCTCTTCTAACGAGCGCCGCCATCGAAAACCAGCGTGGCTTAGTTAGGAATTCGTCATGGCATGCCGATTTGAACTCTTCATAATAATTAAATTTTAAAAAATATTTTATAATGTAAGAAAAAACCTTTTAATGAAAATTTGATCTTTTTCATATCTGTTCAATTGGCTAAACAAAATTTTTTTCCAAAACATGTTGCAAAAGATCTACATTCAGAAATTAGAAATGAGGATACCGATATATGGTGTGAAACGAATTTCATTGTTAAATGTATTCTATGTACTTCCCGTTTATGAGTGGTTACTTTTGTGTGATAAAATGTATTTTTTTAAACAACAAAGTTAACATGTATCGCATTTACAATTTATTTTTTTTAGCAGAAGATGTAGTATTAAATGTAACGAGTTTTTAATTCAATCCTTTTAATGTGAACCATGCGTTTTAATTCTAAGATTTTACTTTATATTCTGCATGTGTTTCAATTCACCTTAAAATTACGCACTTGTTTTATTCTTCAAATGCCATAAGCTGCTCGCTATTCAAATCGTGTTTTATTTCCTTGATGAGTGCAAATCGCCATTTAATTATGAATCCTAAGTTCACAGTGGTTTTCGAAGGCCCACTCGACAGATAAGAGTCTGGGAGGAATACTTTGTCGATGTTTGCGTTGAAGCTTCTACTTTTCTAATATAGTACTTATTGTTAGGACACAAATCACTGATTGCGATGATGAAAGAAAAGACACCCTCGCATGTTATATTTCCGAGATAATACTAACAAAAAGTCTGCAAAAAATAAATTCTTATTATTTTTATTATGTACATACTTTGTTATACGTCTTGTTATTAGGATAATGCAAATTGTACAGTTGGTTCTACAACGAACATTCGTCTTATAGGTATAGAATTAAATTTTTCCTTCGATAATTCTCTTTGTTGTCGGAAAAATTTTATCAAACAAAAATTGCCACTGATAAAAGGAAAGTACATAGATTACATTTAAAAAATAATGCGTTTCACTCCATATATCGCTGTCGTCTTTTCTAATTTTTTCATGCAGATCCTGTCCAACATATTTGAAACAAAAACTTTTTTGTATTGCCGATTTGAACTGCTAAAAGTAACATAAATGTCCTTAACACAAATTTTTTTTCATTCGAACAGTTTACTTTATATTCTACATGTGTCATAATTCACCTTAAAATGGCGCGTTTTTTTCTTCAAATGCACTAAGCTGCTCGCTATTCAAATCGTGTTTTAGCTCCTTTGGTGAGTGCAAATCGCCATTTCATTATGAATCCCAACGAAGCTCACGGTGGTTTTCGATGGCAGCGCTCGACAGAAAAGGGTCAGGGAGGAGTGCTGTAACGATGATTGTGTTGAAACGATGATCATTAAATTATTGAAATATCAAAATACTACATATTCTCATTCTTTAGAGCATAGTATGGCTAAGGCATACTTTCAGTGTGACAATTGCTTACTACTACTTGACGATGTGTCTCTTGGAGCGAAACCTGGTAGCCGGTATGTGGCCGCCTACTAATAAGCGCGATGTCCAATTCAGTTAATTTTTTTTTCTGTTGTCTCGTCATCTCAACGACATCTGAGATGGCAAAATGGTGATAGAGTTAAAAAGAAAGTCATAGTCCCTCAGATTAATATGTTGTTATATATTAATCTTAGAGATATTTTATAGTTAAAAAATAATTACTTGTATCAACAGTGATTGCACCCGTTCCTTTCAAAAAAAAACAAACTAAGACGGCTTCTCCACTCTCAGCGGCTATGCCTTTCCTTCTGCTTATTCATCAATACCCAATCGTCCAAACATGTGCTGGAAATCAGTCATTTTGCCAGAAAAAAAACAACTTTTTTTTGTAAGCTGGCCTTTATATACAGGTGGTTCTATAACGCACGTTCACCATAAAAGGATAGAATTAAAAACTCGTTATGTGAAATACTACATCGGTTAAAAATATAAGTGCGATACATGTTCACTTTGTTGTTGAAAAAACACTATTATCAAACAAAAATAGCTACTCAAAAACGGAAAATACATATGTAGAATACATTTGACAATGAATACGTTTCACGCCATATATCGGTATCTTCATTTCTAATTTCTGAATGTAGATCTTGTGCGACATGATTGAAAAAAAAAATTTGTTTAGCCAATTTGAACAGTTATGAAAAAGATCAAATTTCCCTGAATGCTTGTTTTAAACATTTTAAAATAATTTTAAATTTAATTATTATGAAGATTTCTAATAATCCTAACTAAGCTCACGGTGGTTTTCGAAGAGAAAGCAAGGCAGATAAGGGATAGCGAGGAAAGCGGTTTCGGTAGTCGCCTCATTGGTGTGAAATAGGAATGCACAATAAATGGCAAACATTCTCATTCTCTCAATACATGACAAATGTGACTTTCATTAAGATTTGTGACATTTGGAGTGGAAACGAGGGACTTACTAGCAAGGATGTTCATTTGATGAGTGCAAATCGCCACTTCATTATGAATCCAAGTGAAGCTCACGGTGGTTTTCGAAGGGAACGTAAGGCAGATAAGTGACGGCGAGGAAAGCGTTCTTGTTCGCAATACTCGGGCGGTATCTTTATCGTATTCGTTACATTGCTTTCCAGAGAGGTGGACATGGTGGGCAGGGGGAGGGGGAAGCCGCCTTCTCGTGCGACTGCACTCGACTCGACTGTTCTTCTGCTCTCGACCTCTCTGCTTGGCTGATTCGGTCGAGGGCGGAGCCTGCCTTGGTGGCCGCACTGTGACATCCCTACCGCTTAGAGTGAATGGTCTCTCACTCTATAATGTGGGGAGTACAATATGAGCGGTCAGCAATGTTGTTTCATTTGCTTCACGGGGGCAACTACTCATACTACAGACGGCGTTCTACAGCGAACAAGCAACGTGCGACCAGCTCTCCGCATTGGTCCTGGCGGCATGCGCATCTTGGCGTCATTGCCGTGGTTGTGGTTTCTGGCGGTGGCCTGCAATTTGATGTGAGTTAAGTCGTTTTTTTTTAAATCAAAATGACTAAACTTAACATTTAAATTAATTTTTTAACAAGCCAAAAAATCATAAATATTATTTTGTGAGTAAAAATGAGTATTATTTGTAGCCCACCTAAAGGAGAAGAGCGAATTTCTGCTTGATATGGGTTTTCCTGAGAATATATCATGGTAATACAAAAAAGTTTTATTCTGATGGTAGGAAAAAAAATGTAAGGAAGAATTGAAAATTCTTCCATTTCCAGACCAAGATTATAGTGCGACGCTCGATGACAACCGTTTTTCGTTGTCTAATTCTAGCCTGGAGACGGCCGATGAGTATACAGGAGATGAAGTTAGCAGGATGATTAAAAAAAACCATTACTATACCGAGAATCTATGTATTTCATTCATACATAATTGTATGAAGTATCAGTCTATGTAAATAAACGATCATTTACCACAGCGTATCTAACTTGACATTTCATTCTCTCGGTGGCTACTTCCATAGGCATTTGCACGCCGTGAAGGGTTCAAATCACTGATTGCGAGGATGAAGGATAAGACACCCTCGCATGTTAGGTTTCAGAGATAAGACTAATAAAAAGACTGTAAAAAATAAATTCTTATTATTCTTCTTATGTACTTTGATATACGTTTTGGTATTACTATAATTCATAATGTACAGGTGGTTCTACAACGACCATTCGTCTTAAAGGTATAGAATAAAAATTTTCTTTGATCATCCGACGGTTCCAATTCGAAAAAAAATGTAAATTCAGTTCATGTTCACTTTGTTGTCGAAAAGAAATTGTATCAAACAAAGATTGCCACTCATAAAAGGGAAGTGCATAGAATACATTTGACAGTGAATACGTGTTACTCCATATATCGCTATCGTCATTTCTAATTTTTGAATGCAGATCCTGTCCAACATATTTAAAACAAAAGTTTTTTTTGTACTACCGATTAGACCTGCTTAAAGTATGAATAAGAAAAAAATCAATTATCCCTAACATAAATGTTTTTTTTTTCATTCGAACAGTTTACTTTATCTTTTCCATGTGTCTTAATTCATCTTAAAATGGCGCGGTTTTCTTCAAATGCACTGAGCTGCTCGCTATTCAAATCGTGTTTTGGTTCCTTTGATGAGTGAAAATCGCCATTTCATTATGAATCCCAACGAAGCTCACGGTGGTTTTCGATGGCAGCGCACGACAGAAAAGGGTCAGGGAGGATGGCTGTGACGATGATTGCTTCGAAAGGATGTTCATTAAATGGGTGAAGTATCAAAAGACTATATTCTCTCATTCTTTAGAGCATAGTATGGCAAAGGCATACTTTCAGTAAGAATAGTGCTTACTACTTGACGATGTATCTCTCGGAGCGGAAACCTGATAGCCGATATCGTCCCGCCTAACAATAAGAGCGATGACCAATTTAGTCTATTTTTTCTGTTATTGCTCAATCACAACACTCTCCTCATCTCCACGACAGCAGAAGTGTGATGGCCAAGGGTGTAGTTGAGTTTAAAAATAGTTAACGTCTCTCAGATTAATATGTTGTTATATATTAATCTGAGAGATATTTTATAGTTAACAAAATATTGACTTGTATCAAGAGTGATTGCACCCGTTCCTTTTCACAAAAAACTAACATAAGACGGCTTCTCCACTTTGCATTTCCTTCAGCTTATTCTTCAATCCCTAGTCGTCCAAACTTGTGCTAGAAATCGGTCATTTTGTCAGAAAAAAAACTTTTTTGTAGGCTGGAATTTATATACAGGTGGTTCTATAACGCACGTACATCATAAAGGGATAGAATTAAAAACTCGTTAAGTGTAATACTACATCGTTTGCAAATAAAAAAATATAAGTGCGGTACATGTTCACTTTGTTGTTGAAAAAAAAAATAAATTTTATCAAACAAAAAAGCCACTCAAAAACGGGAAGTACACAGAATACATTTAAACAATGAAATACTTTTCACTCCATATATCGGTATCCTCATTTCTAATTTGTGAATGTAGATCTTGTGCAACATGTTTTGAAAAAAATTTATAAAAAAATGTTGTTTAGCCAATTTGAACAGATATGAAAAAGATCAAATTTCAGTTAAAGTTTCTTTAAATTTTAAATAATTTTATATTTAATTATTACGAAGAGTACAAATCGCCATGCCATGATGAATTCCCTAACTAAGCTCACGGTGGTTTTCGAAGGGAACGCAAGGAGGATAAGGGATAGCGAGGAAAGCGGTTTCGGTAGACGCCTCATCGGTGTGATATAGGAATGCACAATAAATGGCAACATTCTCATTCTCTCGAGTGCATGACAAAGTGGAAACGAGAGGCGAGTTTCCGCACGCCTAGCCATAAGCCAAATGAAGTCTCAGGGAACGGGCGGACTTATTTAGAAGGATGCTGCCTAATTTTAATAATAAATGACTTGAAATGCCGAGAAGTGAGAACGGGATAACTTATTAAGAAGGGATGAATTTTTTTTCAGCAATAATGTCGGAAATGTCCAATTGAGTCTATTTTGTTTTGGTTCTTCAAAAGCCTCTTTCTTTCCCTCTCTCGTTCTCTCTCTTACTCTCTCTTTCTCTTTCTCGTTCTCTCTCTTACTCTCTCTTACTCTCTCTTTCTCTCTCTCAATTTCTCTCTTTTACTCTCTCTCTTTCTCTCTCTCAATTTCTCTCTCTTTCTTTCCCTCTCTTACTCTCTCTCTTTCTTTCTCCATTCTCTCTCTCTCTAATTGTAAGAGTAGAATACAGTGTGGAAATGCATTGCCCATAGCCATAACGGCTTTATTCGTTGCTGATGCTCATTGAAAAGGATTGCAGTTTTTCCATTGTCTTTTCTAATTTCTGTATGCAGATCTTGAACAAAATGCTTTGAAAATATTTTTTGTTTAGCAAATGTGAACAGCTTTGAAACATCAAAATCTCCCTAATTAAACCTTTTTTTTAAACAATTTTCTTTCTATTCCATAGGCGCTTTAATTTATATATGAAAATTGCACCTTTTTTCTTCAAAATCCAGGTGCTCGCTATTTAGTGTCTTTGATCAGTGCAAATCGACGTGTCATGAATTCTAACGAAGCTCACGGTGGTTTTCGAATGCAGCGCTTGACTGATAAGATGCTGCGGGGAAAGCGATTTTGTTATGTCGAGAGGAAGGTCTTCCTTTGTATAGTACAGTTTCTTAATGAGATGCTGCTACGTTCTCTAATTCTCTAGAGAATATTGAAAAGGCATTCTTTCAGTAAGATTTGGGCGTCCCCCAACCTCTCACGACAACGATGTGACTCTTGGAGTGGAAACGTGAAGCGCCAATAGGCTTACAACCCAGTTGATGGCAATTCAGAGAACGAGGAAATTATTAGCAATGATGCTACCCTATTTTAGTAATAAATGACTTGAAATGCCTAGTTGAGAGAACGGGTAAACTTATTAGGAAGGAATGAGTTTTGTTTCAGTAATAAAGTAGGAGATATTCAATTGAATCTATTTTGTCTCCTTCACAAAGCCTCTCTCTCTCTTTTTGTCTCTATCTCATTCTCTCTCACTCTGTTGGTAAGAGAAATAGAGAGTGTGGAAATACATTGTCCATGGCCGTTACGGCATCATTAGTAGCCGATGATCATGGAAAAGGGTCGCATTTTGGTTGTTCAATAATAACAAAGGTGTATAATTGAAGATGACTCTCTCGACTCACATTGTCAGCAGCTCCGCCTTACCTTCTGCTTCTTCATCTATCCACAATAGTGATGTGCGAAATATATAAATATATGTAATATATATATATATGCATGTATGAAATATATCTACATATGTCGCTGAAATAATTTTAGCAAAAGGATTTATTTTGAGTTCAATTTAATATCTACTCTTTATTCGCCTTTTACATCGTGCAGGAGGTAGGACTGATGTATCACTATGAAGCTCCTTGTCCCTAAACCCGGCAAACCTCGGTTGCTGCATAAAGTTGGATCTTCTCTATACACGCTTCCATTGATTACTTGTCGATTCCTTGAGGAACCATTTTTTGGTTTACATATGAATAAACAAATATATCATTAATTCATAACAGAATAATACGAGTAGGTTTTGTCAGTTCTGTTGTTGAAACTGTTTAATTACTGAACGAAATGTCAGCTACTCATTTATTAGGGTTCGTTGCTATGATAAAAAATGTGTTCAGTAATATTCAATTTAGAGAAAGGTCAAAACCTATCAGATCAGCAAAACGTCTGCCCGTGACAGGACTCGAGCCAACGCATGGAACATTTCCATGAGATTCTGTAGTTTACGCCCTGGCAAGTTTGAACGATTTTTCTACGAATAACAGTAACTTGAATATCCCTTGGGTGGAGAGTTGGCTACGGTAGATGTGATTTAGTGGTTCCGCTACTTTAGGCACTCTTTAGACAGTAAAATTTAAGAGGCGGCACATTCAAAACCATTCACTGACGCTACTTCAAATTATTCGCCGTATGCCTCCTTTCATTTGGTATAGCTCACAGTTTGGTATTTTATCATCGACATTTCATGAATTCTGATGTAGCTCGCGGTGGTTTTCGCAGGCGCCGCTCGACTGATAAGGGTTAGGAAGGAATGCTTTACGATACACAAGCATAGCAGATTTGCTCAATAATGATTGAATCATCAAAATACTACATCCACTCATTCTCCAGAGCATATGGCAAAGGCATACTTTCAGTAAGTCTCTTAGAGCGAAACCTGGTAGCCGGAATCGGCGAGTCTAATGAGCGCGATGTCCAATTGAGCCTATTTTTCTCCTTGCTTGAAAAATTCATCAGGAATGCTGACATCCTGGAAATACAAAAAAATTACTCTGGTAATACAACTAAAATGTGAGGAAGAATTGCCGGAAGAACACTTTTTTCATTTCTAGACAAAATGTTTATAGTGCTATGCTCGATTAAAACCACCTGTTATTGACTAATCCTAGCCGGTAAAATGGTCGATGAGACTATCAGTCTAAATAAACGATCATTTACCACAACGAATCTTTCCTGTAGACTTGTAATTTCATACTTTGCGAATGCTACATCCATAGGCATTTGCACACAGTGAAGGGTACAGAAATGATTAGTCTTGTCCATTAAGAAATTCACGAGATTTCATTCTATGCATGAATTGCTGTATCAACTCTATTTTGAAGAATGCCTTATTTTCCAGTCTTCCTTTTTAACGTATTTTAACACAAGCACTGATGGTGAGGAAAAAAGTTAAGACACGTTCGCATGTTATATTTCAGAGATAAAACTAGGCAATAAAAAGTCTAAAAAATACTATATTCTTATGATTGTTTCATTTTCTTATTTATTTCATGATATCTATTGGTATTCGTCGACATGCAATATGGTTCTATAACGTACATTCTTAAAATTCTTTACGCTAATTGCTGTTTTGTCGTTGGAAGGAAAAAAATGTACATGCTCTTCATGTCCACTTTGTTGTCGAAAAAAACTTTTATCTAGCTAAACTTGGCACTCATTAAAGGAGGGCGATCACCGAAAAGTCGTTCACGAGTTAGGAGACATTTTACGTATTTTCGAATAGTTTTCAGCATATAGATAAAGGATATGCACATGAAAGACCACAAAAAAGTTTCACATTCAAGTATATGCACTTGAAAGCTTAACTTTTGAATCAAATTCATAAAATGTGGTGTATACAGTAACTAGGGTTCATTTAATATCGCGGGAATATAAAATTTACAAAGACATCGCGACTTTGACATTTCACTGAGCTTAATGAAGTTTTTGTGTTATTTTTTTGTAAAAACTTTTATCAAGAACAAAATAACATCAAAATAGTCAACCAGAATTGACATACCGTTTTGGAAAAAACCATGCATTTGGCCACAAGTGTACCGTACATCTTAGTTTGCTCCGATGGACTTCCATTCGAGGTTTTTGCATGTTTGAACGCATATTAGTAAATTTTCGGTGATCGCCCTTCTTTAAGAGGAAATAAATAGCACAAATTTGGCAGTGAATACGTTTCGATCCATATGTATGCATGTATGTATGTATATCGCTATCGTCATTTCTAATGTCAGTATGCGGATCTTGCCCAGGGATGGTCAAAACCAGGCCGGGCCGGCCCGGCCCGGCCCGCCTTCCTTGCGGGCCGGGCCGGGCCGGGCCCACTATCCTTACGGGCCGGGCCGGGCCTGGCCCTTCAAATTGCGGGCCCGGCCCGGGCCGGGCCGAGGGTAAAAATATGAAGGCGGGCCGGGCCCGGGCCCATGAAGTTCTTTGCGGGCCGGGCCGGGCCGGGCCCTGCATACTTGCGGGCCGGGCCGGGCCGGGCCCGGGATCGGCCCGGGCCTTGCCGGGCCCGGGATCGGCCCGGGCCTGCTTTCTTGAGCTGGAGAAAAAGCAGAAAAAATGGACTTCAGGAAATGGACAACTACCGACGCGTATGATCGACCGCCTCTCTCGCCGTAGTCGCAACTGATAGCGATGAATCGTGATGACGAATAGGCCTCTTGTACCTGAATAATGGAGTTCATATACATTCATATCAACACATTTCTCACCTCAACCGTGAGACCCTTCATCACATCTGCTGAGATCGATTGTGCTGACCTAGCAATGGTATGCCGAGATGGCAACTCATCTGATACTCCGGTAGCCATCCTGGAAGAATTAAAACAAAACTGACTGAAATTATTGAAAAATGATAAACGTACGGGAGCTGAACAATCGACTTGTAAAGCTCAGCAAAATCTGCCGATGCCAAAGAGTTGAATGAGGAGCCGCTATTGATAGCATAACGGCCTAGTGCGTGAGTCAGACTTCTTTTTCCTTCGGGTCCCAAGCTAGGCACAAAATGCTTCTGGATAGAAGGCTGGCTGGAAGACGACCCTTCTCCCTCGTGTACTCGCTTGTTGTGGCGGCTAAATAGAGAGCATACTGAAAAGCTAAACAGGTCATGCAAAAACTCACGAGATGTGACCTCCCGCCGTGGACTTGAAAAAAACGGGAGGAGTGCAACGAATGCACGCGCGAAACGTCGTCTTCATATGCGGAGCATCAGAAGCGTCGCGGTAGTAAACATCCACTAACCCGCGTGTTTTCTCTTTGTACACTAACAAAGATGCCTCGAACGCGGCAATTTGGTCCAAGTCTTCTTTTGTAAGCTCGCTGGCCGGTTTCTGCGGTGGTTGCCAAGTCGATGGCCTGTCGCTGAGCTCGACTAATTCTACGTCGGGCTCATCCATGACTAAATATAATGTTTTAAAACAAAACAATAGGAAAAACAACAACGAAAAGGGTGTGTGGCGTATTTTTTGGGGCTCTAATTGCTTCTTGCATCATCATGTTCAGGGCCCGGGCTGAGCCCGGGCCGGGCCCGTATTTCCAGATATGGGCCCGGGCCGGGCCCGGGCCCGCCAAATTAGCAACGGGCCGGGCTCGGCCCGCTTTGATCATCCCTGATCTTGCCTGACATGAATTGAAAAAATTATGTTAAGCCGATTTGAACAGCAAAAACAACAACGAAAAGGGTGTGTGGCGTATTTTTTTGGGGCTCTAATTGCTTCTTGCATCATCATGTTCAGGGCCCGGGCCTAAGTTTTTAAACGCGGGCCGGGCCGGGCCGGGCCTATGGGGTAAGCGGGCCGGGCCGGGCCTGTAGGGTAAACGGGCCGGGCCGGGCCGGGCCCGTATTTCCAGATATGGGCCCGGGCCGGGCCCGGGCCCGCCAAATTAGCAACGGGCCGGGCCGGGCCTAGGGCCCGGCCCGGGCCCGGCCCGGGCTCGGCCCGCTTTGATCATCCCTGATCTTGCCTGACATGAATTGAAAAAATTATGTTAAGCCGATTTGAACAACTACGTATGAAACACATCAAATCTCACTGAAATATTTTTTTTCGACAATAGACATGATATTCCTCATATTAAAAATATATACATCTTTTTCTTCAAATGCCAGCTGATCGTGATTCAGAACGCATTGTAACTATTTAATTATTATGAAGAGTTCAAATCGCCAGGTCATGATGAATCCTGACTAATCACACGGTGGTTTTCGAATATTTTTTGGTTTTCGAAAATATGCGGATAAGGGGCAGGAAGGAAAGCGGTTTCGATCCGATCCATTGCGATACGTGAAAGCACAATAAATGACTACATTCTTCTTCCCTAGAGTATATGACAAGGTATGTGTACTTTCAATAAAATTTTTGAGCGCAACCTCTCACGACGACGATGTGACTCTTGGAGCGGAAACTGGAAGCGGGCAGCCATCAGCCTCATGGTCTGCCATATGGTGACAGTTTAGAAAACGGGTGGACTTATTAGCAAGGAAGATGCTTATTTCAGTTATAAAAGACTTGAAATGACGACTTTTTCATGAAGCCGGCGATGTCCAATTGAGTATACTTTTCTGTTGTTGCTCCCTCACAACAGTATCCTCCTCATCTCCGCCATTGTGGAAGTGTGATGGCTTAGTCGCAATAGAGTTTTTAAAAGTCTCTCAGATTAATATGCCAAGACCACTCGCCATGTAGGAAATATAGAAATATTCTACGAAATATAAATATATATTTTTTGAAGAGAATCCGAGAGACTGAGATATTATATCGCACATAATTTATGCTTTTAAATATTTCATAAAAATAGAGAGATACAGTATACCAGCCAGTATCGCTGGGTGTATGTCTTGCACGGCGTCGTCCCCACCGTCAGGAGACTGTCGTCGATGCAGAAGAAGCCGGTGACGCAGCCAGTGGTGGGAGCCTATTAATTAATTAATTAATTAATATGCATTTACAATAGTTAATTTATTAATTAATATGCAATAAATCTATTAATTTATTTATCTAAATCTATTTATACCGAGGTTACACCATTAGAAGAAACTGACTGCAAACCTTACAGATCACCGTAGCACAAAGTCCACATGCTAACACTGGCGTTGTTGTCGAGGTGGTAGTCGTTTCCGTGGTAGTCGTTGTGGTTACAGCCGTGGTTGTGGTTGCTGGCGGTGGCCTCCAATTAGCTTATTAAAAGTTCATAAATATTATTGAGTATGTAGTAAATAATGAGAATTAGTTAAAAATCTTAAATGAGAATTCACCTGATCGTCGATGGGTGCGTAGGTTACATGAAAAAATTAACTATGGCGAATAATATTAGCCACTCATAACAAGGAAGTACATACATATAAGACATGCATTTCACACTGAATACGTTGCACTTGATTTCACTGTATATCGCTATTTTCATTTCTAATTTCTGTATACAATCCTGTCCAACACGTTTGAAACAAAAAAAAAAAAACTTTTTTTGTAGCTAAAATTATGAAAAAAATAAATTCTCCCCAACATAATTTTTTTATCCGAACAGTTTACATTATATTTTACATGTGTTTTAATTCATCTTAAAATTGCGCACTTGTTTTTTTCGTCTTCAAATGCCCTAAGCTGCTCGCTATTCAAATCGTGATTTAGTTCCCTTGATGAGCGCAATTTCGTTATGAATCCTAACGAAGCTCACGGTGGTATTCGATAGCAGCTCTCGACTGATAAGGGACAGGGAGGAATGCTGTATCGATGGTAGCATAGGAGCGATGTTCATTAAATGATTGAATTATCAAGTATACTTTCAGTAAAACTAGTGCTAACCCCAACATGACGATGTGTGTCTCTCGGAGCGAAAAACGTGGTAGAGGGTATCGTCCCGCCTAACAATAAGCGAGATGTCCAATTGAGTCTATTTTCTCTGTTGTTCACAACAGTTTCCTCATCTCCACCACAGCGGGAGTGTGATGGCGAAGTGGTAATAGAGTTTTAAAAAAAAGTCATCGTCCCTCAGATTAATACGTCGTTACATATTAACCTGAGGGATATTTTAAAGTTAACAAAATGACTTGTATCAAGAGTGATTGCACCCGTTCCGTTCACAAAAAACTAAAAATAAAACGGCTTCTCCACTCTCCGCGGCTTTGCATTTCCTTCTGCTAATTCATCAATCCCCAGTCGTCCAAACATGTGCTGGGAATCGGTCATTTTGTCAGAAAAAAACCTCTTTTTAGAATTGAATTAAAAACTCGTTACGTATAATATTACATCAATGCTAATAAAAAATATATGTAAATGAGGTACATGTTCACTTTGTTGTTGAAAAAAAAATTATATCAAGCAAAAATAGCCACTCATAAACGGGAAGTACATAGAATACATTTGACTATGAAATGCGATTCACTCCATATATCGGTATCCTCATTTCTAATTTCTGAATGTAGATCTTGTGCAACATGTTTTGGAAAAAAATTTGTTTAGCCAATTTTAACAAGAGATCAAATTTCCCGAAAATAATTTTTTTAACATTTTAAAATTGTTTTAAATTTAATTATTGTGAAGAGTACAAATAGCCATGCCATGATGACATCCTGACTATGCTCGCGGTGGTTTTCACAGGCAGCGCTCGAGAGATAAGGGGAAGCGAGGAAAGCGTTTCCGATTAATGCTTCTTTCTTGTTGTATTCTTATTCCCTTGAATGAATGGCAAGGTATATGTACTTTCAATAAGATTTGTGCGTGCAACCCTAACTCTCACGACGGCGATGTGACTCTTGGAGCGGAAACTGGAAGCGGGCAGCCACCAGCAAGAGCCATAAGGTGACATTTAAGAGAACGGGAAGACTTATGAGCAAGTAACATTCTTTATTTCAGTTCTAAATGACTTGAAATGGCTACTTTTTCATGCAGCCGGCGATGTCCAATTGAGTTTACTTTTCTGTTGTTGCTCGGTTGAGTATTTTTCTGTTGTTTCCAATTTATTATATGTATCTACTATGTAAATAAATCAAATCTCCATGAAAAGTTTATTATTCGACAATATACTTTATATTCCATAGGTGCTTTAATTTATATTAAAATTACAACTCCTTTTTCTTTTTCTTTTTCTTTCTTCAAATGCCAGCTGATCGTGATTAAGAACGCATTTTAACCATTTAATTATTATGAATATTTCAAATCGCCAGTTCATGATGAATCCTAACTAAGCTTAGAGGCGAAATTCGTTTGCTTGAAATGGTTTATTCTTCAGGAATGCTTTCATCCTGGTAATACAAAAATTATTCTGGTAATAGAACTAAAATGTAAGGAAGAATTGCCGGAAAAAATTTTCCATTTCCAGACCAAGTGCGACGCTCTATTAAAGCCGCTTTTCATTGTCTAATACTAGCCGGGGAAATGGCCGATCAGTATACAGGAGATGTTAGCTAGCTGATTAAAAAAAAGGAACAACTATAACGAGAATACATATACTTCATTCATAATTTTATGAAGTATCAGTCCAAATAAACGATCATTTACAACAACGAATCTTTCCTATGGACTTGTAATTTCATACTTTGCTAATGCTACTTCCATAGGCATTTGCACGCAGTTAAGAGTACATAAATTATCAGTCTTCTCAATTGATAATACATTGACGAGATTTCATTCAAATCATGAAGAGATGTATCAACTTTATTTTGAAGAGTGCATCATTTTCGATTCTTCCTTATTAAAGGAGGTATCCGGGGAATAATCAATCTAACCTTTTTCCATATGAATATGTTTACCATGGCATAAAACATATATCTAGAAAGTTTGAGCGATTTTATTCCATCACATTCTGAGCAATAGTAACGCGAAAACTGGCGGGTAGAGAATTAGCTACGGTAGGTCATAGCCGCCCTCCTATTTCACATTCTCTCTCGACCGAGCGACAGGCAACTTTCTGAGCGCGCGCATTCAAACTGCTTTTCTAGCGCTACTGTACAATTATTCGCCGGATACTTCCTTTAACGAATTTATGTAGGACCCAAGCACTTATGGTGAGGATAAAAGATAAGATACGTTCGCATGTTATATTTCAGAGATAAAACTAGGCAATAAAAAGTCTAAAAAATAATATATTCTTATGATTGTTTCATCTTCTTGCTTATTTCATGATATCTATTAGTATTCGTCGATAGGCAATATGTACAGGTGGTTCTACAACGAACATCGTTCTAAAGGGCATAGAATTAAAATTCATTACGCTAACTTTTGTTTTGTCGTTGGAAAAAAATGTAAATGATGTTCATGTCCGCTTTTTTGTCGAAAAAAAAACTTTTATCTAACAAAAATTGGCACTCTTAAAAAAGTAAATACATATGTACATAGCTTAAATTTGGCAATGAATCCGTTTCGATCCATATGTATGTACATATGTATATCGATATCATCATTTCTAAGGTTTGTATGCGGATCTTGTCTGACATGAATTGTAAAAAAAAAGGTTGCGTTAAGCCGATTTGAACAGCTACGTCTGAAAGACATCAAATCTCCCTGAAATATTTTTTTTCGACTATACACTTTAGCCGCCAATAGTAGCCAGAGCAATAAG
The DNA here is from genome assembly GCA_945643635.1 of Allodiplogaster sudhausi. Lineage (NCBI taxonomy): Eukaryota > Metazoa > Nematoda > Chromadorea > Rhabditida > Diplogasteridae > Allodiplogaster > Allodiplogaster sudhausi. Next base: position 3,713,496 of record CALZFC010000006.1, on the reverse strand, counting down.
GAGACAGCTTAGAGAAAGGGATGACTTATTAGCAAGAAAGATGCTTTATTTCAGTAAAAAAAAGTCTTAAAATCCCGATTTTTTTCATGAAGCCGGCTATGTCCAAATCCCCACTAGTCATGTACGAAATATTCTCGAGCGTCCTCTCACAAATCGCAGGAAAAAACACATGCCTGCCGCGTTTAACTTGTCTTGTAAAATAAATGTCAGATTGTTTGGGAAAGCTGACGTCGAGAACATAGATGGAAAAATTTTTTTTACGGTACATGCGAATTAATATTATTGCAACATAATATTGTATTGAATCGGCAATCAGTGTCACGGATAATCTAAAATAAGACCTCCAACTGTTATTCAGCCTTCTTTTGCCATCTGTTGATGCAGCACGTATGTATGTACATATACATATGTAGTATCATAAGAGATCGAAATAATAAAGTAGGATAAATTGTTTCTAAAGTGAATTTTCCAATTTGCAGTAATTTATGCGATAAAAAATTTCCCTTTACTTTATTTAGCAGCTTTCGTGAAAGAGGACGGATAGCGAGAGTGCGTGACAGTGAGAGAGACAGACAGACGGTGGGAGAGAGAGGGAATCCAAAAGTAACTGCTGGAATAGGAAACGGACGTCTGCGTCGTTGCCGGTGCAGCCCTCCTGGTCGTAGAGACGAGCACACGACGCATAGCGAAAAAATGCCATCGTCGCGGAGTCGCGCCTGGAAGCCGGCAGATTCACGCATTCGTCTCTTTTTACTTCAATCGTCAAGAAGTCGTTGGGTGATTCTAAATTCCATCTTTATTTACAGAAAAAAAATATACAAAGAAGACTAGGAGGAAAAATAAAACCAAATTATGTTGTAATATTCACACAATATTTTTGCCTATGTATGCTCTTTTTCTATCTATTTTATAGTACATTATATTTGTCTTCTATACTTAAAGTTTAAAGTTTTCTTATCATCTTGTGGCTTTCCACAGTCTTACATTGAATTGATACAAAAAAGTCATGACATACAAGAAGTTTGATATTCTTTCGTCACCAACTCTTATTGTCGTTGTACAAACGAAGCTGCCAATCCTCCCTGTAGACGTCAGAAGCCTCGAACATGTACTTCTCTGCTGTTCCTGCGTCGCAAGTGCCACCATCATTTATACGCTTAAAGAAAGCGTAGTTGCCGGTGGGAGACTGCGTAAGCTGACAATTCGCATTGTTCTCCAGATCGATGGCAACTCCGTTGCACTCGGCCATCTAAACGAGAACGTGATAAAATAATAAACTGAAGAATAAGGTCCTGAAATGTAGTTACCGTCGATACAACCAAATGTAGCACACCGAGAGCGTCATGCATTCTTTGAAGCAGGATAGGTTGGCGTGATACGGGATGCTTTGGAAGCCTTTGAAGTCTTTGGGAGTTAGCGCGATCCGCTGGAAACGGGTGGCAGCCGCCATGAGCTAAGAGAAAAATAATAAAAAAAACAAAGTAGAATAACTACTATCGTAGTCACACACATGTATCGTTTTCATAAAATATGCGTGCGTGCATGCAGAAGCTATATTTTGATAAGGAGAATGCAAACGTTTTGTGAATTCGCTAATGTTCAACGATTTTTCAACTGACATGAGTGAGAACTCCAGATATTAGTTCTTCATAGAAGTTGTTTTCACTTCATTTGTAGGAATTTGTAAACAATTCTCATAATTAATACAGCGTTATGAACAAAGAAAGACGTAAAATAAATGTTCATTGTTGGTTCCAAAGTTGGAAATCCCTCCCATCCTGGATCCCCCATTCATTAATGTCTTGAAAAACCTTTAAAAGTTGAAGTAAACTCAAACCTCGAATAATGTAATCAGGTAAGCGAGGTAGATCCACTTGGGCATGCTTGCAGCTGATACGGAGAGAGAGATTGAGAGCTATCGAAAAGCAACCGCCTTGGGCAGTGAGACTAAGGAAACACCTACTGAACGTCCTACCTCTCGCATCACTTGTTGCTAGGCGACTAATTAAATTTTCAACGTCCCATAATTTCTGTAAGGTATGTGATATTTCAAACGACTTTTTCTCACAATTCTGTAAATTATGTGACATTTCAAACGACGTTTTCTCATACTTCTCTAAATTATGTGACTTTTCATGACGTTTCAAACGTATCAAGGCCTTATTTTAGGCCTCTGAATTTCAGCAACGATCTTGACTCAAAATGAGAACAAATTATATCCATAAAGTGGATAGTAGTCATTTCACTACATCCTCTCCTATATTTCGTTTTTTGTTGTATTTCGTGAAAATGTATTCATAAATCATCCACGCTTGGACAAAATTATTCCCTTTTTGGCAAACCCTGAAATACTCGCGCAGAATTGTAACATATTGCTGGCTCTTTGCCACGAGTCTAATTTAGTAATAAATCAACATTCGCACATTTCATTTATTAAAGTGTTGCAAGGTTATGTTACTCAAAGTAGCCGACTTAGTTAACGATAAGGTTTGGCATACTTTTAAAATACACTGAAAACAGCCACCACATTTTTTGTGAGTTCTCGGATTTTACTGCATAAACTATCCTTAAACTTGGGTATGAAACCAATAAAAACTATAAGTGGAAGGAAGAGAAACGTCTGGTCTTCTGTAAAATCATTGGTTACGAAAAATTATGACATTGGAAATCGGTCCTATTGGATGAAAAAAATATGAAAGAAGCCGTTCTGCTTGTTACGCAGGCTTTTTGGCAACTCTGCTGCTCCATTTCATGAAACCGATTCGGTCAAATCGTCTTTAGAATCTAGCAAGATGCTCATGTTTAAATAGTTGTGGATACTTCCTTCATATTCCAACGCAAAACATCGTATGAATATAAGGACAATTTATTTCACGGCAACGATTTAGGCGATGTACATATTATCGAAAAAGGCAAAAAAGAAGTTGCTGTGTATATTGCTGATTGGATAGTTTAATAAATGACTATATTCTCTTTTTTGATTTTTTTTCCATTATTAGGGCTTGTTAATGTGAGATAAACAAATGTGTTCAGGAAAAAAAAATGACTGCTTTTGGCAGAACTAACGTATTATGGAACATTTCCATGAGATTCTGACGTTTACGCCCTTGCAAATTTGAACGATTTTCCTACGAATAACAATAACGTGAATATCCCACCGGTGGAAAGTTGGCTACTGTAGATATGATTTAGTGGTACTCATCCTTTAGGCACTCTTTCGACAATAAAGTTTACGATGCGGCGAGTTCAAATCCATTCACTGACGCTACATCAAATTGTTCGCCGTATGAATCCTTTCATTTGGTATAGCTCAAAGTTTGGCATTATATTTAAGATAAATATTTTATTCACAAAAGTCGTTTATCATTATTATGCAAACGAGACAATGGAAATTGGTCTTTTTGGCACAAAAAAAATGTTTTTTTTTTTTGATAAGCTGGAATTTGGATGCTGTTTTCCTCACTTTCATGAAACAGATTCGGTCAAATCTTCTTTAGTTTCACTTCTGGATTGCAAGAGTAAATCTTTCCAAGATGATCATTTCAAAATTGTTGCGGTTTGTTCCTTCATATTCCAACGCGAAACATTCTTAGGAAAAAGAGGACAATTTATTTCATAGCAACGATGAAGGCGATGCACGTGAGGACCATGAAGACGGCGCCAGCGATTACGAGGGAGACGCCGACCTTGAAGTGCAAGGAGGACTTCTCGGTGGTCGACGACGGAGACGGAGACGAGTCGGCATCCGGTGAAGTCGATTCCTGCGGGGCAGCGGCCACGGAATCTGTCGTCGTAGCTGAAAAGAAGAGAGGGAGAACCTTTTAAGCCGCTATAAAATAGGCTAAGTTTAGCCCAATTAGCTTCCTTTCCCGCTTCAGCCTTACTAGGTCATATTCAAGAAAAAAACCACAGAGATGTCTGGCCATGTTCTGCTTATAGCTTATGATGAGTCATCATGAGTTTTTAAAGCTCTTAGTTTAGCAGTTTCATTCTAATCGTAAGAAAAGCAAAGAACGGCATTAGTGGATTGAATATATTAAAAATAAAAATACATGCATAAATAGATAATATTTAAAAAAAAAAAACGAGCCAATCGAAAAGGAAAAGGAGACGACTTCTCTTCCACCTCCAGTTGAATGATATTCTCCTCCGAAACAGCATTCCTTGCCTGCAAAGGTGTTTTTTTTAAATTATATTAAAAGCTTTGATTGTTATAAACCTTTATACATGATATATTTTATATTAAAATTAACAGTTTATGTGGTTTATAATATTTATTGATCGAAAAAGGAGAAAAGATTCCAAGCATCCGACCAGCAGAAGAAGCGCGAAAAGCAGAAGAAGCAGAGATCGCGAACATAGCAGGAAAGTGAGAAAAAAGAAAAAAAGAAAATAATTGATCACTTGTAAGTTTATTTGAACTATTCATATCTGTATTTCCTGTATAACTCACTTTATATTTACATGATTCTTCATTGTACACACATAACAAATAATGTCCAGAAAATGTACATAAAAGTAATCTGCGCAATGTCATTCTCTACAATTGTCCAAATGACCCAATTCTTTTCATTATTCCATGTCGCACGTATGTATGTTGGATGCAAATGATACTTTTCCGACAATGTTGAAAAGCTGTGAAAAAAACATTAAATTTCAATTTTAAAAAGTTTCTTTAAATTCATTTTATACTCTACATGTGCTTTAAGTTTTATTAAAATTGCACACTTGTTCTTCTTCAAATGACAGGTGATCGCTATTCAGATCTTATTTTATAATTAGTGTGATTGATTTATCATTTCATGAGTATCATTATGAATCCGAACAAAGCTTACTACGGTGGTTTTCGCACGCAGCGCTCGACAGATAAGTGACAGAGAGGAAAGCGGCGCTGGTATACGAGTGGTTGTGCGTGAAGTTTCATTTATATATGTTTATTTATTCATTTATTTATCTACATCGATGAAGATGTGACAACACAGGCAGAGAAGTAACGAGACCGGAAAAAATATATAAACACGATTTAAAATGAAAATAGGAGAGAATCTCATGAAATAAGAGAGAGGAGCACATAATAGAGTTGATTTATGCGAGAATGAAGCGTCTGTTGATTATGTTCTCATTCTCTCGATGATTATGGCAAAGTATACTTTCTGAAAGATTTTTCAACCTCTCACTATGACGATAATGTTACTCTTGGAGTGGAAAAACGAACGGAAAGTGTGCAGCAGTACCGCCCAAATTGTAGGAGGCAGCTCATAGAATATGACTGACTTATTAGATGCTTTCTATCAGTCAATAAAAGGCTTGAAATGACGAATAGAGAGAACGGCGGAACTGATTAGGTATGAATGAGCATTCTTTCAGTAATGAAGCCTGATTGTGAGAAATAAAAATTTAGTCTATTTTGCTTTGCTCCTTCACAACCCGCTTCATTGTGGGAGTTTAGAAAATTCATTGTATCTTTGATAATACGTCGTCATATAAATCTATTTTATCGTCGGCAACTTGCACCAATACTGAACGCACCAGTTCTTTTCACAACAAAAAAAAATCTTTTTTAAGAGTCAATTTTAATACCTACATAATTGAATGTACCTTGAAATTTATTTATTTAAATGATATATAACGGGGCTTTCGGTAGCACTATAATTTACGTTTCTATTCAAAGACGAATGCTTCGGTCGATCGCTTGAAGTACTCGTTTCTATGTTCGTTTGGTGGCAGTCGAATGCGGACGACTCTGTTCTCGAGGAGTGGCTGCTGCTCGCTGATCCGCAGCACCCGAGATCGGCCGGGTCTTCCGACCAAGTAGCCGAAGAGGAAGACGCACGCGCCGCCGAGCAGCAGCCAGAAGCGCGTTGCGGTCGCGTGCGCCTGACGCGTTGCGGTCTCCGCAGCAAGCAACGCGTCCTCTTCGGCAGAGTAGTCGTATTCTTCTTCGATTCCAAGCGTGCTATTCGAAGAAGAAGCAGGAGAAGCCGGAAGAATGATGTCACGCAAATGTCCAGTCACAGCATCGAGCTAAACAAAACAGTTTAAAGTATTATACGAATCCTAAAACGTGAGAACCACGTTAATGAAATCCTTAGGATAAAGTCAAGTGTATCACACCTTTTTCGATCTTTCTCACAATCAGGTTTTCTACATTTAACCTCGTTTTGATAAGCGGGAAAATCATTATTACACATTGCTATTCAATATTGCATGGATGCAAGCTGTTTCCTTACAATCAATGAAAAAAACAGAATCAACTTACCGTAATCCTTCCTCCGGCGGCCTCTGCTACCGCAATCATCTTATCGAGACGGGGCGCCAGTTTCGTCCAGAAATCCACGGTCGCTCGCTCGTAGCGGATTCGTGTCTCTGGCCAGCGTCCCTTGCTCTTGTCGACCCGAATCGAAAAGTACGAATCGTCGTCATCCAGAGGTCGCCACACTAAAAAGGAAAGAATTGGCACACTAAAAAAAATTATGGCTACGTTAAAAGGAAAAAGATTCATGCTCGTTTAATGGAATCCCTCAGAAACACTAAGCACATAACGGCCTAACAAGTAATTCCACCTGTTTTAGTGCGCCAAATTAATGGAAAACCACAAGTGATTGTTTTGTGATATATTTTAGACATTCACATTTTTTAATGTGCAATTTTCAAAGATAGAAAAAATTAAAAGGTCCAATATCTTATTTCTGACTGACAAGGCGAAGGAACGCCGTACTTTGAAAAGTTAGTGAAGAGACGAGGGTAGAATTTGGCAATCTCCTGAACATATATATGTTTTTTTTATTTATTTATCTTAAAATCATATAAAATGATAACAAAAATCGTTAATATAAATCATATTTAGAATTACTAATAGTATTATCTATGCAAAATTTCGAAATTTTGATTAGTAAAACATAAAATAATAAAAAAATAATTCAAATAAAAACATATAGACATGTATGAATAATGTTGAAAAGGCAAAGAAAAAGATGAAAAAAAGTAAAGTAACCGCTTCATTCTCGTCTTGCGTAAATTTGTGCACGCCCATAAGGTAGCTCAAGTCGTCCGTGTGCTCGTTGTGCTTGTCCATCTCGTACGCGTACAAATACGCCTTTTAAAAAATTGAATTCGCGCCTTTTTGCTTGATACAAGCGCGAGAGATTTCGATTAGATTGACTCGACTAAATACATTAGTAATGAAAATTCAAATTGATTACAGCAGAGTTGCGAGCTCCTTTAAAGAGAGGACGAACACTCAAAAACTTAATTAATGTCGATTCAAATTCCCGCGCATTCACCCTGCGAGCAAGCGCACTCTCATTCGCTTGTGCTATATTCACGCCGCGGATTTATGCGACCTGCGAAAAAGCGCTCGAGAATGAGAGTGCCTCCTCCCAGGATGAACGCAATACAATTCCATCGTTCTCTTTAACAATAAGTCATTATTAAGACGGAATTGAAATTTAACAATCGTAAAAGTTGTGAAAAAAATGAATAAAGAAGAAGAAAAAAGAAATACCTTCCCGCCATTTTTGACGACTGATTTGCTATAGAGATACGCAGATAGTATCATCTCTTCGGTCTGTGGACTGTGCTTCGTCCCTGAATAGTGTCAAGTACCTTAATTTACTTTATTAGGACCCCCTCTCCCCGCTTTATCAGACCACCCTCCTCTAACAGAACCCCTTCAAATTCATTCAAAAGCTATTATTATGAATAGAAAATTTCGAAATCAAAATAATAATTTTAAAAAACCCACTAATTAGTCCGCTCTTATTCATCTTTAGATAAATGTCGTCGAGTTCTTTCGAGTGCTTGGCGCCAACAAAATCGCCGTTCCACCTCACATCATAGTCCGCGTTGAGATCCATCTCGGCTTGCGTGGTGCCCATGAGGATTTCGATCGCCTGTCAATTAAATCAAATAATATTTGATTTAAAAGAAAAATTTTGCCACTTTTTTCAGCATTTGCTTGATCTACATATGTGTTTACTACATATTCGTATCTACATACATATGTTTTAGTTTCAAACAAAAGTCGTACAGGTGCAGAGTTAAAGACGTCTGAGAGCGTCTTGAACGGAAAGAGCGGTGGAAGCATTACGGCAGCCGAGAGCGTCCAGCCGTCTTCCTGAAAGTTGAAGCAAATAATCTCTTAAGATTTACGAATCTTGCTCCATTTCATCCGTCGTTTTTTTTAACGGTTATTTTCTCGAACCTCCATTTGTCTCTGGATCTTTAGAAGTTCGTCTCCGGCGATCTTTCGGAGGCAGTCGACCGACTCGCGGATTAGTTCCCTTGTACACTCAATTTTTGATCATATCACGTCTGCTTCATAATGAACTACGCTTATTTTGTTTTAGCGATACATGGATAGTGAAATTGCATGAATAGTGGCAGAAGGAGAGAAACGAAATAGAATATGAAAACGAGAGAGGGGGTGGAAAGTTATGTAGCCAGAAACTACACATAGACAAAATATCCGTTGCTGGTTGTAGCTCAAAAGTAAGGACTGCCTTCTTTTTTGACCCGCGCTCGATCATCCTCAATTCAATCAATCGACGCTGCTCCCGGAGAAACCGCTTGGCTGGCCGGGATAAGAACTGCCTTCGTCGGCCACTTCGACGAACCCGCCGGTGCCCATCGATCGCCCACTTCCATGTGATAGATCCCCGTGTATTCCATCAACACATTGGCCCGATAAGCGCGAATAAAGTTTAAGGATTGCCCGTACTTTCTATCCGTTATTGTTAATGGATATAAAGTACAGATAGTCCGTACTATCAGAAAGTAAAAAAATCTGCGAGCCTCACATTCGCCCTCCTCGTGAACTCGTTCGTCCACTCGACGCCAACGTTCCTCGGCCGGAATCGAATGGCGCCCGACATGGAGACGACTCGGGAGAGGGGCATCTCGGCGCGCGCCGCCGGAGACACGGCGAGCATCGCAGCGAGCGACGCGCCGTACGAGTGGCCGAGCACGGTCAACTTTAAAGGAGGACGATCAACGAAAAAAATTCATTCAGATATGAATTGCCGCCCATTCACAATCATATCCATGAATTCAAAAGAAATCAGTAAGAAAAATACTCTTCAACAAACTCATCTAATAGTTTGGACGGCCAAATAATAGTGTTTCACCTCAAAGTAATTTAGTATCGAATTAGATCTATGTATAACGAACCCGCTTAGGATCACCGCTAAATGCGCTGATTTCGCCTCGGACGTATCGAAGGCTCTGGATAATGTCTGAAAAAATCGTTCGTATCGTACATAGGTTGAAAAGAAGAAAATGAAAAAGATACAGTGAAATTTAGAAAAGCCAAAATTTTTAGACGTCGCAAGGAGTATGTTTGTATATACAATAATGGAGCTGTATAAATGCTGGCATGTTAATTTTAACAAAAAAAGTACCATAGATTCCCAAGTTGGCCGGAACGACTTCCTGATCGCCAAAGTCGATGTCGCCCGTGAAGCCGAGACGGAAAGCCGGAATAGCGAGGACGACGTCTACAAAAGCAAGAAATGAAAAAGTTATTAATTAGCAATAATAAGAAGTAAAAAATAATAGAAAATAAATACAATAATCAGAAGGTATTAGCAATAATCAGATATTAAACATGATCAATAAATATCCGGTGGTTCTGAGCAGCAATATAGAGGCATTTTTGCCAGGTCAGATTTCAGAAATGATGTCGATAATTACATATTTGTGTCACTAGCGAGAACAGACCGAAAAATTGGTACGTGACAATGCCCATTAAATTAAATTACTTTCACATACATGGAAATAAAATTGTAAAGAACAACAAACGAGCCAGTATCGAGCGGTTCAGAACAATTCGAGTTAAATTTAAAATCCGAGAAAATTATTCAGAGAATATTGTAAGTTTTTTTTGACTGCAGCACAATCTCTTGTACTGGTGGAAGTAAACAAAAAAACGTTCAAAAAATACAAATAGTTGAGTTATGATTACTTGAACCATAATCAGATTTGATAAAAATATGCAATAAATAATAGTCATGTGAAATTTTAAATAATCTAAATTAGCTTAAATAAAAAATAACCGGTGGTTCTCAGCTGCAATCTAATGCCATTTATGACCAGGCTGGTTTCAAAAACGTTGGCATTTTTCCCTTTTTAATTTTTATACGGTATTATACGGTAGTTGAAAAAAGCGTACGTCAGGGCGAAAGCTTAATAACCTTGTGATGCATACGTGTTTATCAGGTAACTGTCATTGAACATAACGGCCGAGTCGTAGTTGAGCGCACCACCGTGGATGTACACGATCACTGGGCAGGGTGATGCAGCCTTAAAAGAGACCAAATAGCTCGCTGCATAAAAACAATGATACCAAGTTACGAACCGAACATGAAGGACCAATGAAGATGTTGAGATAGAGGCAGTCTTCGCTTACTTCCTGTAAAAGAATGCGAATTGTTTTCCTTAAAAAAATTTTAATTTTTCCCTAAAAAAATAACAGAATTCGTCTTGTTTGAGAGAGAAAACTTGCAAGAAAAAGCTTACGTTAGAGCGCAAAACACTTTGAATATTTCCTGACTGATTCATTCTAGTCGCGTAACTTTCTAAATTAGCACGCTCTTTTGAATTTGTCTCACTCATTGTCAGGCAGAGTTTTTTTGGCTCCTTTAAATTGTATTAAATTACATTTAAAAAAAACACCTTCTGCGGACTGGACGTCTCAGTCGAGTTGGACATGCACGCGGCCGAGTATTTGGTCGCGTCCCACTGGCCGGTGAAGCGAGGCGGCGGCTGGGGCAGCCGCCAGCGGAGATCGCCGAGGGGCGCGGCGGCAAAGGGAATTTTCTGAAAAAATTTTTTAAAAGTATTTATTTTTCTTAAATAATTTATTTTTATTTGGCCAAGTAATTGTAGTCTTCGCTTACTTCCTTTAACGGTGATCTTTAACAATAAAGAAACCCGAATTAATGAGCATTATTTTTTTTAAATCATATCCTGGCTATACAAGACAATGAGCAATCGTTGACATGTCGCTATTCAATTTTTAAAGTTGCACAATGAAACAAACAGAAAAAAGGCCGACATCCAGATCAAGATTTCTGTATTTTATTTTTCTTGTCGAATTTTGTTTATTTTAGACGAATCTTAATGCACCCGCGCTTTTGCATTCATTGCGTTGGCATATAAACCACAGGTCAAGTGGTGAGATGTCTCGCAACACACTTATTGTTGGCAATATATTATAAAGTAGGGATATTGTTTGGAAAAAATAGACAGGAGGAAAGGAAGAAACAACGGAAACTACCGTACCTTGAAGACGCGCACCGGACGGCCATCCGCTGTAGCTGCGCGGAATCCTCGGAGGACGCCGTAGGAGGTGGCGACAAAAGGCGCGGAGGAAGAAGCATCAGCAGTGTCAGTTCTATGCCGATGTGATGTCGTCGGTTCGGCCTGATTATTTTCTTCCGCTATCATTGTAGCAGCTCCTAATAATGCACTCAAGAGAAGCAGAACGCTGGTAGACGGCCTGCTCAGCATTTCTCTCTCTGTAAAAACCATCTTCGATTATAATGTTTAAAAACGATTTTGAAAAAACCCTGTCTCTGACAATGAGGAATTGATCGCTCGCTGGACAAAGCCAATATATCGAACAAAGATCAAAGGCCAAGCAAGTTTTGGAAATCATTTATCATGCAGCTGAAATAAAGGGATGTACAATAATAAGCAGACAATAACAAATTGAGAATAAAGAAAACATTCACTCCACTGTTATATGTATGTACATATGTATGTTTATTGAATAAAGAATGAAATGTGCGTTTATTTTTTATTTTTTATTTTTGAGTTTTTTTACTAGCGAACTTACATGGCGCAAAAGGTTGATAGCAACCTATGCCTTAAATGAGCACGAAGCTCAACCGTAATATATTTGAATGTTACTGAACATTGCGCGTCTCTCTGAATCACATGTGCTCTTTTACGCCCTGTGTCAGGCAAAAAGGCGCGAATTCAAAAACTGCGATATCAAAAATGGCGCGAATTCAAACTTGAGTTTTGTGCTATTTTGATAAGTGGGGGGGGGGGGGACGAGAAGCCATCTCTCAGAGGTCGTGCGAGCCAACTCGAGTGGCTCCAGTGGCGGCCGAGTAGGCGGGAGGCGGGATGTGGACACGGAGAACGGGCGGAGAGCCTCGCGCCACGAGGGTCTCTCGCGCGAAATGAGCCCCTCGCGCGCCTTCCAGAAGTGGCTCGGCCTCCTCCACCTCCGCTCCGCCTCCTTTGCCTCCTCCGCTTAGGCAGCTCCAATCGGAGCGGCCGGCCCAAAAGCCGAGCGAGAAGATGCACGCGATGAGCACGGGCAGCCACACGAAGCGGATGATGAACATGTGCAGAGCTTGCTCGTCGATGTCATTGTGGATGGTGTCTTCAAAGGAAATGGAAGATTCAAATTTTCAAGTTTCCCGCCTGAGATTTCAAAGAATAAATTTGTTTCATTCCGTTTTTATTCTGAAAAAATAAACCATCCTTACCAATTCAAACTCAAGCCAGTGTACTTGCCCAAAAGTGAAGGCATTTCAGTGTTCGTCCATGTTGTAAATTCGAATGAATTACATGGTTCTATGTACGACTGCATATACACATAACGATGAACGTGGAACCTTTAGAATCGCCCTGGAGGTCGGCATCGAACCAGTCGTCAATGTCATCAACTGGAAGAGGATCAGAAGTTGGCGTGGCGACAGTGGGTGCAGCAAAGTGCGGGAGACTGCCCCCGGCACGAATCGGCTGAGAGTTGAAGATGACACTTTGAATTTTCGGCACAATGAAAGTTCGCCGTTAATGCACTATTATATCTACTAATTTTAGCCACTAATTTAAAATTATTATTAATTTATAATTATAGCCATTGATAATATTATTATTGCTCATTTCGAAGAAGTTTAAAGAAATACTAGAGGTTGGCATTGAACATACATATGTTTGATGTGACTTTAGGGAAACTTTTTTAAACCCAAGATGATACATTAATTTCTACATAAATGATACCTGCTTTCGAGCCGCCAGTTTGCCGTAAACTGTCGATGGAACTTGAAGCGACAGCTGCACAAGAAGCACAAGGAGGAAGGCGAGCAGAAAAGTTGGTGGCATCATTTTTTTGTTTCCGGAACCTTCTTTCCCAAGATATCGGAGAGCTCTATGAATCTGATGACGTCATGGTTGACGCAAGTATATTATACATACATAAATATAAAGACATATGTGAAATTATATGAAAACTAAAATCAATATGTGTAACTATGCACTATGAGCGCTCACTTGTGAATGGAAGGAGATATGAATTTAGGAACGAATAAATGCGAATCTTTTTCTACTTTTGATCTCGAATACAAACTTGTGTAAACTACAATTTTGTCGATAAAAGTCGCCATGGAGCAAAGGCGCATTTAGAAAGCAAGCAAATAGATTTGAACATGCGTGTGTACCTCCCAGTTTGTAGTCACTGCCACCACGGAGAAAGAGCGTTTTTTGGCAGAGCGCCAAGACGAGAGAATGATCCTTGTCTTCTTTCTTTCTCTCTGTCTATCTCTCTCTCTCTCTCTGCTTTTCTTACTCTCTCTCTCTCTCTCTTTTTCTGTCTGCCACTCGGTCTCTGTTTCTGTCTATCTATCTATCACTCTATTTCTCTCGCTCCCTCTATCTATCTGTATCTCTTTATCTCTCTCTGCTCCCTTCTCCCTAGTATCACGCGCCATCCTTGCTTACCTTGGATCGCTCCTTTGCTCTCTGCTGATTTGATCGAGCGAGCGAGAGCTGATAAATGAATGAATGGAAGAGAGTCTGTCGTTCTCTCCCGGGGTTTGAATTGTCAAGACAAAAACGAGGGAGAATCGGGAGGGAACAATAAAGAGTTACTTAATTAAGATGGCCAATTAAAAGACTTGTCTCGAAAAGAGAATAATTAATCGCGTACACAACAGGAAATAAAATATGTAGACATATGTAATCGAAACTGATGACGTTGTTGAACAATTTTTTTAAATAAATTGTTTTTATTTTATTAATAAAATGTAAACGTCTGCTTCGACTCCAGGCAAGAAAGATGGAGAGAGAGAGAGAGAGAGAGAGAAAATGAGAGTATAGGCTCCCAAGGTATGCACAGAGATAGCCATCAGAAAATTTATAGAGTTCATTAACTCCTTATCAGTGGTCAATGGAGTTTGGTTCAATTTTGAAGACAATTACATTTTGAATTCGCTTCCTTTACAAATTAGACCATTAAGATCATTCATTTTTAGTATGAATTGGCTATTGGCTTGCGATCGATAAGAGTGGCGGTTTTGATTGGCAAGCCAAGGATATTTTTATGTGCTTACATAGTTCTGTGATAAAGTCGAGGGACATCGAACAGTATAAATGTTGATGTAATTGAGAGAGAGAGGGAAGTAAGATAAAGATGGTAGAGAGAGAGCGTGCGAGCGAGGAGAAAGAGAGTGAGTGAGCGATATGGAGAGAAACTGAGAGAAAAAGAGACATAGAGACGTGAGAGGAGATTGATAAGTGAAGCAGCTTGGGCCACTCTTCATCGAGGACATGCATAACAAGTTTTAAAAATATGCCTTCCATGCATTTTTTAATTGACTAAATGTTTTCTTGAGTTGTTGTTTTGCCATTTACTTGGGTCAGTTGTTCTATGTATTCTATGTACATATATATATGTATATAAAAATATTAACACACTAACTTGTTTTTTAAAAGTCTCTTTATTGTTGTTATCGTCTCCATTTTCAGCTGCTGACTGTGTCAGGATAATGCGCCCGCGTATTCTGCTTTTTCTACTTTTACTCGCTACTTTACTGTGGCAATCGCAAGCGGAACTGCACAGCGCATCATCATCTTCAAATCTTGCTAATTACACCGGAAACCAGCATAGCGGGGATTCCTTTGATTCCTACTCCAATGGGCCCTTGGTGAAGACTAGTCTAGGCGTCCTTCGAGGCTACATCGACCACACGGCGAGCGGGCAGCCCGTGCGGATCTTCAAGGTTCGTTTTTTTCACTATAAAAATATCAATTTATTATACACGATTGATCTCTGGAAACAAGTCATTAGTATTATTCTTCATGATTGTTTCAAATTTAGTTTTTTTTCTCTGAAGAGATTTTATAACGAATAATTTATTTTAATAATAGGGAATAACTAATCTTAAAATGAAGATGTATAAAGTATACTGTCGGTATACCATACGTATCATACTGTAAGTTAAACTCTAAAATGCGAAAAGTTTACTGTAAGTATGAACTAGTACACTGTAGTTCATCATATAGGGTGTTCCGTTCGCGGCGGCACCCGTGGGAGACAGACGCTGGCGTCTTCCCTCGCCCCCGCCGCCCTGGACGGGCACACGCGACGCGCGAGCCTACGCGTCCGCGTGCTTGACCAATTCGACCGAGACGAGCAGCCCGCAAAAAGTCGACACTCTATCTGGCTATATCATTTTCTTTTTTTGTGAATTAACGAACGCTGAAATATATACTGTAGATATACTATAGTATTTAATTAGTAAATGCGGTACGTGATAGTTGTCAAGGCAATGTTCTTTGTATTGACAAAAAAAAACATATATATTAACGAGGCGAAACAGTAAGCACGGCGGTTTTCGTTTCGCTACAAGAGGTATAATTGGAATGCTCTAAACACATGTTGATAGTATCATCGAAGATAAGGTTTTAATTTAACTTTTCATTAGTTAACAATATAGAGTGAATTTCTGTATTTATATTTGGTACTTTAAAACTATCTTTTTTTTTCTTCTTTTTCAGGATGTCAGCGAAGATTGCCTGTATCTCAACATCTTTTCTGGGCCAAAGTGTACAGTCAGTTGTTGAATTTCATGGATGCCAATCACTTAATAAAATGTTTCTTTAATATATGTATGTATACATAAATAAAATAATAGGCATTACAAGGAGAAAAATAAAATAAAAAAAAGTCTTGCTCAGGAAACTTCTCATTGCCCGGTGGTCGTTTATTTGCACGGAGGCGATATGAACTACGACTCTGCCGTCATGTTCAATGATTCCTTCTTAATTCGCTCCTTTTCTGCACAAGGTGATCGGGGCGGGAGTTGGGAGAAAATTGCGGGAAATTAAATTGTGTTTTGAAGATATCGTCCTCGTGCTCCCTGCGTTCCGACTCGGTTTCGCTGGCGCTATCGACTTTGGCGAGCCAGACGTCGTTCCGCAGAATATCGGCCTTTACGGTACTTTATTTCCTGACTTGAAAAAAGGAACGCTGGAACCTCAACACTTGCACAATTACTGGTCTGAATAGCTTAATCAAAATCTTTGATCTTTCATTTATTTAAAAAAAAGTAATTTTGATATGTAAAAAACTCTTTAAAATGTGACAGTACCTCAACATGTTCGGCAAGACGTTTAAGCAGATATTAACAGTTATAATAATCGCGTTATTATAAGATGTCATCGAGTCGCTGCGCTTTCTGAGACGAGAAATCGATGCCTTTGGCGGAGATGCTGATCAGGTTCACTGTTCACGCCTTCTTTCTTTTCCAAGAAAACCGTTGTCTTCGATCAGAGACACTTGTTCTTGCGGAAAGTTTCTTACTGTAATTTGGGGAAAGCATACATGTAAATATTTTAAAATTCAAGGTTTAAAAAAAGTGAATAATAATGCTAATTATTATTATTATTATTATTATTGATTATTTGCAAATTAATATTCGTTTTCATAATAAATAAATAGAACAAATTCCGCAGCTCACGCTGCTCGGCCACTCGTACGGCGCCTCCCTCTCTGCGTTCGTCACGTGCTCTCCCCTCGTGCAGGCAGAGAACCTCGTCTCCGTCCACCGCTTCGTCGGCCTCTCGCCTCAGTTCCGCTTCCGCGACAATCCGCCGCATGTCGGACGCGCGCGCGAACTCGCGCGCCGTGCAAACGTTCGACCTACCTTTGCCATTACTTGTAAAGGAAAAAAATATATATATAAGCATAAATAAATATTTAGAAGAAGAAAAAGGATTGCTAGTTTATTGATCGTGAGATTGACCGCGACAATCGATTTGGTTTTATGAGAAAAAAAAGTTTCATGCTGACATCAACAGACCAACCACACTGAAAAGAAAGTTACGCAGAGCGGAACTTTCCAACTTTACAAATTGTTCAGAATGCGGAAATAAAAGATGATATTGCAGTGTTCACGTGAGAGCGTCGCCGACACTGTCGAATGCCTTCGGAACATCTCCGGCATCGAGCTTTTACGAATTCAGCGACAAATGCAAGAAGTTCGTACAATCGATACTATTGCGTTACATCGCGGTGTAACCTTAATATTCTCCATTTTCCATGTGCATTGACAGTTATGTAAATTTGTATATGTAATACAGGTAACTCCGTATCACTAAGGTTTTTGCCTCCATATAAGAACTTCGGAGTTTTTGCCTCTATATAAGATCTTCTTAATCCTACACAGCACATTGGAATAGTGGAAATCCATTCACTTTTGATCACTATGGGAAAAATTTTCAAACCTCGCGCCAAATTGCTACCAAGAATATTATTTGAAGTTCCCGCATTTTTCCAAAAAATTTAACGGGACAACACCGTGGCCACCGGGGCCAACGGATTTCTGCGTTGGTGCGGCATATCGACGCTCGCAACCGACATCAGCCGGCCGTAGATGGGAGGAGAGGGATAGGGTATCCATTTCAAAATAAACTAGTCTCATACTTGCAAAAGTCCGACCGAGATAGGTTGATGCTAACTCCCTAATAGCCAATCTACTCTGACGAAGACCTTTTTTGAATCATCACTGTCCCTTATGATCCTCTTGGATCTAAACAGTGCAACAGTGGGAGGATGCTTGTTTCCCCACAACTGAATGGGACAAAGTGCTGTGTCCTATAGGAAGATCCAGCGAAAGAGACCTTTGGAGACATTGCGATGGTACCGCCACTCTTTCCCTTCAAGCGAGAGACCGATCTCTTTCGACATGCGCCGGTCAGTCCAAATTTTTTTTAAAAATAATTTGTTTGCTGAATAAATAACTGTTCTTTGAATGCCAACAGGAAAGTACTTTTTTTCTAAAAAAAAAAAAAAAGAAAGAAAAAAAAAACAGAATTTGAGTGTGGCAATCACAAGTTTAGAGAATTCTTTAGAGAAATCAAGTTTAGACAATTTTTAATTTCTTTCTCCTTTCCCCAGCCGATCGAAGTCGTGGTGGGAACGACGAAAGCGGAAATGGACGACTTCCAAGGCTCGCCCGGCTTCCACAACGGAGGCTTCGTCGACGCGCGCAATCTTGACGAACTTGACGAGATTGCCAGATGGAAGAGCCGATCCAATAGTGGTTCATTTTTCTCCTATTGAAACCAAAAACTGAATTTTGAATTCGCGCCTTTTTGCCTGAAGCGAGGACGATTATATTTGTTCCGATAATCAATAGATTTCGGTTGAAGTTCGTGCACGTTAAAATTAACATAATTTCGTATAGCACATTGTATTTATTCCTTTTCTTTATCATGAGAACCTATATATGTAGCAAACTTAGTGACAGCCTTTTCGTTCCTGTAATGTCCTTTTTTATAAAAAAAAACATTTACCGTAATATTTAAATATCACTATCGATGTTTTTATATAATTGCAGGCTTCACCCACTCGCCCACGTCGCAGTCGCTCATTCTCTCCACTGCCATCTTTGCCAGAGCCGTCCAGAGAAACGGTGGAAAGGTGGTTTTTGCTTTACAATTAGCTTTTCGTCCACGATTTAAATGCGACTCATTTAGATTAAAATTTGTTTCAACATGAAAGAGTTGTGAAGGCATTTATGTTGATATGTTGAATAGCTCTACATTCTTAATCTTCTTTTATTTTTTATCATTGGCTGCATTTTTGCTCTTCAAAAAAGGCAAAAAGATAAGCTATTGCAAAGTTAACATATGTAATGTCAAAGAAAACAGAAGTGAAGTCGTAGTAAAAAATATCTATTGTCAAAGTAAAAATAAATAACGTCAAAGTAAATATTTATGTAAAAAAGAAAGAGACAAATTAAGGCCTTTGTCTACAAGTACGACATGGATCACCACAACGAGCACACGACTGATCTCGCATATATCATGGGCGTGCATCGCTTTGACATGGACGACAATGAGAAGGTCGCACGCAATTTTTATTTCTCTTTTTTGGCATGAAAACGAAGCTTATATTTTATCCCTTTTTAGGGTAAAAAGATGCTTAATCTCTTAATATTTGAATATACCAAAAAGAAGCTGATCTTTCTGATCTTTTTTCCAGGTGATTGACACCTTCTACTCGCGCCTTTTCACCAACTTTAGCAAGTTTGGCGAGCCCTCACCGTGTCAGCGTTTGAGTTTATTTATTTATTTACTCATTCATACAAGTTTATTTATGTAACTATTAATGTTAAAATATAAATGTAACTTAAATCTTCGGCGACTTATCATGTTAAATGCCTATTCTCTTCTAGTGTGGCGTGAGTTCGATGCCGACGACAGCTTCTTCTCGATTCGCGTGGAGGGAGCATCGGCAGCAGCAGACCAGGAGGGTCTGCCCCGGTGGTCGTCTTTCGGTTCGGGACCCTTACTTTCAGAAAACGCGCGAATACAAACTGGTAATTTTTAGGTCGAGGTCGGCCTCGACGACGGGGCCTCTCTTCAGACCGCCACCACCGAACCGACATCAGTCGATGGCCCGAGATGCGACGACGTTACGAAGAGCCGACCATCGCCTTCTGGACACGCGACGCGCCGCGTCTCGACAGAGTCATCACGGCCGCCAAAGCAGCCGGAGGCCGTCTTTCGGTGCGGGACCCTTACTTTCAAAAAGCGCGCCTATTCAAACTGGTCTTCTCCTGCTCATTTCTATTTCGCAACATATTTAGTTTTTTTTTTTTTGAAAAAAAAAAAAAGAATTCTGGTTTCCCTCAGGTTGACAAGATGACCGGCGAGCTGCGAATGCAGGACGGCGAGTTCAATGCGACGGCAGACTCTTCTGATGACGACGAAGAAGAGAAGAAGTTCCAAGTGGTCGGCTACTTCATCGTGCGAGAGCCCGCCGGCATTCTCGCGTCCGTTTGCTGGCTCCTTCTCCTCCTCGGCTGCGTCTTCGCTGCTGGCTACTTTGTCGGCGTTTGTTGGCGGACGCGACGCGTAGGCGACGCGACCGCATCGCGACCGCAACGCGTCGGAGACGCGGAGCGCATGCCACTTCTGTCGTGGATGAGGAGAACGGATGCCGCTGCTGCACTTCCTTACAAGACGATGATGCGATAGGCGAAATCAATAATGAATCGATAATAGTTAGATAATCAATCGATAATCGATCAGTATCGTTTGTTGGTGAATCCATGGTTTCATCGAACAGATGGAATTTTTATGAAAAAAATTGAACTATAGTTTGAAATGTTTGTTTTGTTAAAATGAGTCGAATGCTCAAAAAAAGTTGAACCTAAATATAAATATTTCTAAAGAAAACACTGTCGTATCTGTCCTTGGAATAAAGCATGAGTCCCCAAGGAGTCCAATTCGACGCAGAAAAGCTTTCCTTCCCTACTTGTAGCGTTTTTACACTTGTTCTTGGTTCTTTTCATGCTTTCTCAGTTTCCTCAATTTATAAACCTTGAGTAAGGAATAAGAAATTGGAGATGCCTTTTCGCGCGCCTCATTTCTTGGAACAGTTTATCTTTCGGTATACTTATGGAAGGACATGAAGGCGTAGCTTTAGTGATCCTCGTAAGCCTCCGATTGGTAGACATCCACGCGCAAATCCACTTTCCATCTCCTTCTCTCTCTCTCTCTCTCTCTCTCTCTCTTTCTCTCTCTCACTTATATCTCTCTGCTCTCTCGCTTTCTCTTCTCTCCCACTCTTTTCTCCCTCGCTATCTCTCTCACTTCTTGTCACGATTAGAGAGCGGGCAAGGTAGGCCAATTTCGTCGAAAGTGCCGATGGTGTTCTTCGGCGTCGTTGGCTTTCCCATTGAAGTGATATTCCTCTCCACATTCACTTCCTCTCCAACGAACCTGAAAGAATTCGTCGTCCTCATTTTTTGCTCATTGTCAGAATTTATTTATTTTTTCAAAGTAGAGGTAGAAAGAAATTGTTCAGTAACCTCAGGAAAAAAAAAGAATATAAGGCGAGAGACGCGGACAATAAAGTACCTCGGTAGATGGTTTCGGTCAACTCCATGGTCATTGACCATTGATCATTGATCATTGATCATTGACCATTGATCATTGACCATTGATCATTGATCATTGATCAACCTCGTCAAATCGGCTGAAAAACGAACTGAATTTTCATGTCAATCTTGTTGTCAAAGTAGTCGAGTTCTGCCGCGAAGAGACAGGCGCGATTGTTGGCATAGGGAGAGGCGGCGAAGCAGCCCGCACCATCCAACTCGACGTAGAACACCTGTTTTGGAAGACATATTGTTATTTGTGGCGCTGTGATTATTCTTCCAATGACAATTTTTTTCCAATTTTGGAATGATAGTATTCCAATTATCATTATACCGTTCTTTTCTAAGATATGCCAACTTTATTAATTGTATTAGTGTTTTTTTTCTCCTAATTTAAATGCATAAATCTTTTTTTTACAATACTTAATTCAACGTGGTAGTCTTTTAATTTTGTTTATTTTTTTTCTCTAAGCCAACTCAATATAAAGAGAGTTTTATTACGACTCAAAGACTGCTGAAATATACATGAACGGAGATTGGACTCTCGAGGGCGCACTCAATGTGCAGTTGAGATCCATTCGACGTCTTTAATATATAAAAAAAAATTATTTATTAATTTTTTTAAATGTTGCGGAGAAAAGCTAGGAACATGCGATAAAAGGATAAAATAATAGCTACACCTCTTCAAATCTAACGTGACGAGGTTGCATTTGAAGCAGATAGAATTCGAAGAGTGTCATTCTGAAATTAATACGTAAATTTTTTTCAGCCTTATTTTCATTTTGAATGCTTTATTTCATCTATTCAATATTAAGAAATTTTATTATCAAATTTCTTATTAGTTATAATAAGAACACTTGTTAATTGTAATTTCTGCCTAATGTTTTGTTTTGCATTTTCAATTTTTTTCTCGTTTTTCCCTTCTTCAGCTCACTTGCACGTTCCATTTGAAGTTGGAGTCGGTGTTATTTTCTTTTAAATATATAAACAATTTCATGTTTATGTAATTTAAAAAAAAAATTATAATAATATTAATATTTAACCAAATTTTTCATTTTGCTTTTTTTTTTAACATTTCCGTCATCGATTTTTTTCCTCTGCTCACCTGCATGTTTCACTCGAATTAGTATGCGGTGGTGTCAGAGTGATGTTGACGATGCTTCGATTCGGCCACTTTCGCGTCGCTAGCACCGCCGGCAGATAGACGCGGCCACTTGTGCCCATAACAAGCTGGAAAAAAAAAGAATTTTAAAAAGCAAAATTTGCTTCAATTATAAATTTGTTTCTTTTTTTTTTTTTTTTTTGGTTTTTTTTTTTTACTTTAAAGAACCATGTACTGAATGATTCAACAGTAGCACATTAGGACCATTCTTTAAAATATTTGTCATTTCTTCCATTTTGTAAAATCATGAAAGTGATTTGAAATTGTTTGTTTCTTTAGAACAAAATAAAGTATTATAATAAACGTTATATATTTCTTCCGCACCTCCCGCTTTTCCTCTTCAACAGGCAAACACGCGAAGTTGCTTTCGTCATCGTCAAAGGCAGCAAGGCCGGAGAAGACATGAAGAAGAAGCAGAGCGAGAAGAGAGAACCGAAAGAAGCGACCATGCAGAGCCATGAGCAGAGGATGAAATGAGTGAGAGAGGAAAGTGAGACAGGGACTATTTCATTATAAATGCACTATTAGTAAGTATATTATCAATTGTAATTTGTCCTAAATTTGAAAATGAGTACTTTAGTCGTAAAGTGCATGAGAAAAGTCATTGAGCTTTTTTTTCATTTTATTTTTTCTTTCATAATGTTTCATTGAAGTAAAATAAAATATTTAAAATAAAATTGAAATACTTTGAAAAACACATGTACACATTTCATCTCACTGTCAACTCGAATGTTTTTCGAGACTTATCAATTGTTCATTCGTCATGTTTTGCCCATTTCTTCTTTCATTTTCAATTTTAATCATCTCCAAATACTTTTTTTTAATTACCTTCTTTATATGGTCTGAACACAATATAAATGCTACTTTTTGATCTCTAGTCGGAATTAAAAGCTGTACGTTAAACAAAAATATGCTCGCACATTAAGCGCAGTGCCTATGAAAAATACGTATCAAGTTCAATTTCAGCGGCAATTTATCGTGAAAATGGGGACAGAATATGTGAGCAACTTGTTAGACAAGAAGTGAGAGGGAGAGAGAGAAGTTGAGATAGAAAGACAGTAATCAAAATTAGAATATTTACTTTAATATAGAATAAAAATTCTTCTTCTTTTAGTGCTTTAAAAAAAAATAAAACCAAAGAATAACAAATTCTTATACAATCTTTTGAAAATGTTTATAGAGTAAAAAGAATGAAAATTAAAAAAAGATGGCATAAGATCGTCTACCTGAAGGCTGGGATTTGTTTTCTTTTTAATAGCAAAGCGCGCAAGCAAAAAAAAAAATTCCATTTTGTACCGCACCGAAAGACGGCCTCCGGCTGCTTTGGCGGCCGTGATGATTCGGTCAAGACGCGGCGCGTCTCGTGTCCAGAAGGCGATGGTCGGCTCTTCGTAACGTCGACGGAATTCGGGCCATCGGCTGATTTCGGTTCGGAGGTGGTGCGTCGAAGAAGGACCCCGTCGTCGTCGAGGACGACCTCGACCCAATCGAGGCGGACCCCCGTCGTGGCCTGCCGATGCTCCCTCGACGCGAATCCAGAAGAAGCTGTCGTCGGCCACACTAGAAGAGAATAGGTATTTAACATAAAAAGTCGCCGAAGATTGAATTTACTTTTATATTTTAACATTACTAGTTATTGTATGAATGAGTATATAAATAAATAAATAAACTCAAACGCTGACATGGTGAGGGCTCACCAAACTTGCTAAAGTTGGTGAAAAGGTGCAAGTAGAAGGTGTCAATCCCCTGGAAAAAAGATCAGAGTGAAATGTTCACATCTAAAAAATTTTTTAGGTAAATACATACATACATATATATTCGAAGCGATGCACTCCCATGATGTATGCGAGATCAGTCGTGTGCTTGTTGTGGCGATCCATGTCGTACTTGTAGACAAAGGCTTTAATTTGGGTCTTTTTTGTTCACTCTCTCTCTCTCACTCTCTCTCTTTCTCTCTCTCACCTTCCCCTCTCTCTCTCTCTCTCCTTCAATCTCTCCCTCTCTCTCTCTCATTCGCTCTCGCTCACTCTCTCTCTCACTCTCTCTCTCTCATTCGCGCTCTCTCTTTATCTCTCTCTCTCTCTCTCTCTCTCAGCCTCGTCTTTGGCAATTGCCCTCGTGTCCTCGATGATAACGAGCGCTGGCTGGCCAACTTTTATCGGCGACTCTTTGCCAACTTTGCCAAGAGCGGCCGCCCTCATCCTGGTCAAACAATTTATTAATTAATTAGTTATTTAATTAATTCATTCATTCATTTTCACACCATTATTTTTAATATTAATATACCTTTGCCTAGTTATCAATTCTGTAAAAAAATTTCTCATCCAACGGGGAAAAAATTAAAATTTTAAATTAAAAAGGTGGTTTTCGTTTGCAAGTTTGGTTTATAGCAGGTGACCATGTTACGTCAATGTTCGATAATGCTTTTCGACTCGTTGACTTGAAAAAAATTATAAAGGAAAAAAAGTTGATAAATGAGAGAAGTGTTTCGTTGTCAGATTGGAAGCCACTAATATAAAACCTCAAGATCGCAACTCAATTTACTTTTCCGAACCTTTATTTCTATTATTAATATATTTTCAATCAAAAAATACTTTGAAATTTTAAATGAAAAAGGTGGTTTTAGTTTGTATGTTCGGTTTATACCAAGTGAACATGTTTTGCACAATGGTAGAGCTAGAGCTAGAGCGCTTCTAATAAATATCTATAAATAAAAGAAAAAAGAAAAAAGACAATTGTTTCAGATTGGCAGATCGCAACTGCTTCTCGGTTAATTACGTGCGGGGCACAAGAATCAGGCCACGGATGAAGAACGGTATTGATCTTGACAGTCAAGTCGTTCTTGACCTTGTTCTTTACAATTTAAGAATTAAAATGTCACAATTAATAATAATCAAACAATCAGCTAGCAAATAATCGATTCAAATAGTATTTGAGTGATAGTGACCAATACCAGCATGCTAGAAAGAGTGGAGAGTTTGAAAGAGAAAGAAAAGCTGCGCGTGAGAGAGAGAGAGGCAGAGATGGAGAGGGAGAGAGAGAGAGGAGGAGGAGATAGAATGTTAAGAATACTTTTTTTGTGTAGGCTACCACTCTGACGTCATCGACTACTGGAGCGGAGAAATGGACAGATATGACCGCCTGCTAACTCGCCTCATCGGCGACAGAGACTATGATCAGGTCAGTTGCCTAACACGAAATATTTTTCTTGATGTGAAAAAATTCTTTAAAGATAGTTTTCTATATAAACAATAATATGTATCTTTATAATTCCCAATTTTCGTTTGCTTAAATTATTATTATTAATTTTTACAATATGAATATTAATATAGAACGGCTGGCGATCGGTGCTCGCGAAGGTCTCTTCGGTAAAAATGTCGGTTGCGGAGTCGAAAACCGCAAACATTCCTGCACCGTTTCTCTTCTTGCTTATCGCGAGTCTCGCAAGCCTGCTCTGTATTGGCCTCGTCGTTCGAGCGAAGAGGAGAAGCCGTGATGAATACGAGCCACTGCTCGGAGGAGTGCAAGCATGAGGCGATTATTCATTTTCTTCCGATAATAATTATTTTACGCCAATATAGGAGCACACGAATAATAAACAGGCCAAAGTGAGATTTATAATGTATTGTTCCTAGTAATCAACAGACTTCAATGCAAACTGTACAAGTTTTTTTAACTAAATTATTTGATGTGATGACTATTCGCAATTAGTGAATTACAATAAATATTTTACTGCAACAACTTGGTTATTTTTCAAAATATAGCATTTGTCAAATACAACAACAAGAAAGGCTTCGACAGTTCACTGCTTACTTAGAAACAATTATGTACAACGTTTTTCGCGACAAACTCGTATCCCATCACGAAATTGATGTTTGGTGAAGAGGGGGGGGGGGGAGAAGTTTCATACATAGACCATAAGATGTGACCATAAGCACATCGGCACCCATTTGCATTCGAAATCACAATATGTAACCATAAAATATACATGATACAGGGGCTTCTTATTCTCCGAAGGAAATATTTCTAGCAACCACTCTCGTGAGATTATCGAAATAAGCTCGAATGCTTTCATATAGCAAGAACATTCTTTAAAACCACCGCTATCCCTTGTTTAACTTACAATTAGCTTTTTTTTAACAGTACCATAATTTTTTTCTCTTTTCTCTCTCTCTCTCTCTTCCCTCTCTCTCTCTCTCTCATCCCTCTCTCTCTCTCTTCCCTCTCTCTCTCTCTCTCTTCCCTCTCTCTCTCTCTTCCCTCTCTCTCTCTCTTCCCTCTCTCTCTCTCTCTATCTGTCTCTCTCTCTCTTTCTCTCTCTCTCTCTTTCTTCCCTCTCTCTCCGTCTATCTCTTCTTTAGAAATATTTTCTATTTCATGGAGTACTTTTGTACCCATATGAGTATTTTCCATTTCTTAGCCTACTGTTTATTTTTCTCCAACATTTTCCATTTCCAGGACATCTCTTGCATTCTGCCGAATATTTTCCACATTTAGGGAAAAAAAGCATCGTTCTCTCTAATCTTTTGTCTCAAAAAAAGAAAAGTATTAAACAATAACAAAAAGTACTATACTTGTTCATACAATTTAGGTCTCACATTATAATAGATAGAGATATACACGTAATTGACATCCAAGAATGATACTTTCTTAAACAAATTTTATATAGTAAATATTCTCGAAAGCGAACAGAACAAGAAAAATGTACTTCAACAAAGAAAGAAACAACTTTCTGCCCTAGCCAATTCCACTGCTGACGGGGACGACCACGTACGAGTACGACGCGTGGGAGGACGACCCGGACAACATTGTCATCACTTTTGCGCAGGGCTATCGCCATCCGCACGCCGTCTTCGACAAGTTTTTTTTACAGATAGATTATTATTTAATGAATAAATTTATTTTGCTACTTCAAAATAATACTTGAAGAGCTACGCACGCAACGAGAATATGATATTAGGGGGTTGGTGCAAGTGAAAAAAAAGTTGCAACAATCATTGAACAAAGCTCGCTCACATTAATGTAGCAAGGGTATCGCATAAAACCACCGCAATGACCGGTTTTTTCTAACTTTTTTGCTAGTCTCATTTATTCTTTTTAATTTCTCTCGCCCTCTGTTTCTCTCTCTGTCGCGCTCTTGCGTTCTCTCTCCTTTCTCTCTCTCTCTCCCTCTCTCCCTCTCTCTTTCAGTTCTTCAGCCTTCAACAATACCTGGACTACTCAGTCCATGTTCCTCATCACGTTCCAGCAAGCC
Organism: Allodiplogaster sudhausi; assembly: GCA_945643635.1. Lineage (NCBI taxonomy): Eukaryota > Metazoa > Nematoda > Chromadorea > Rhabditida > Diplogasteridae > Allodiplogaster > Allodiplogaster sudhausi. Next base: position 3,685,895 of record CALZFC010000006.1, on the reverse strand, counting down.
GAAGCAATGGCTAAGACTGGAGCGGCGGTTTGATTTTCGCTGTTTCTTATCTCTTCGCAGTTCGATCTCATTGATTTGTATTCTAGTTGAAGTCCAAGAGCTGATTATATTTCGTTTATCCATTAGCTAAAATAAATATGTATTTTAATTTTTTAAGTAATGATTTCATTACCGCGGTGTCGCTACGCATCATCGTTCACTCTTTTTATCTCTCTCTCTTTTCTCGCTCTCTCTCTCTCTCCCTCTTACTCTCTCACACTCCCTAACTCTCATTCCCCCCTCTCTCTCTATCTCACTCTTTCTCTCATTCACTCTCTTTATATATGTTTGTAGCTCTCTCTCTTTTTCTTTCTCTCTCTTTTTCGCTATATCTCCCTCTTTCTCACTCTCTCTCACACTCTCTCTCCCTCTCCTCACCCTCCTCCTCCTCTCTCTCTCTCTCTCTCTCTCCCTCTCTCTTCCTCTCTTTCTCTCTCTCTTTCTCTCTCTATCCCTCCCTCTCCTCAGCCTCGTCTTCGGTAATCGCCCTCGTGTCCTCGATGAGAACGAGCACTTGCTTTCCGACTTTTATCCTCGACTCTTTGCCAACTGTGCCAAGAGCGGCCGCCCTCATCCTGGTCGAACAATTAAATAAATAATTAATTTGCTTTATTTACTTATTTGAAGCTTTAATTTTTATTATTAAAATTATCTTGCTTTGCTAGACCGCATGAGGAATGTAGGGCATGTGAGGTAGCCGGAAAGAACACAGTTTATTAATGACTCAAGTGGCGGTTTATATAGCTGGAGTACTTTCGTAAGGGCAAGGGTATAGTGCAGCTAGTGCAGCAATGATGATCTTCTTACGTGATATTTCTACAAATACACGACAATTAATATACATATACGACCGAGTTATCAATTTAGTAAATACTGATGTATTTTCAAGCAAAAAAGAAACATTTAAATTTTAAATGAAAACGGTGGTTTTGGTATGTAAGTTAGCTTTATAGCAAGTAAAGATTTTGCGCCGGTGTTAGAGACGTGCTGAGTTAAGGTAGAAAAAATAAATAAATAAAAAAGAACAGCCAATACAAGTTGGAAAACAAGAGAAACGTTTCAGACTGGAAGCCACCAAGACCGCAAGATCGCATTTACTACTCGGTTAATTACGTGCGGGGCACAGGAATAAGGCCAAGGATGAAGAGCGGTATTGATATTGGCAGTGATATTGACAGTCAAGGCATTCTTGACCTTCTTCCTCATCTTCATCATTATTTTAGAACTGAAATGTCACAAATAATGATAATCAGATAGCCACATGGAAATTCTAGCAGTGTTTCTCTGATTGCACATCAGCATGCTAAAATGAGTGAAGAGGATGATGGAGAGCAAGAAGAACTGTTTGAGGGAGAGAGAGTGAGAGAGAGAAAAAAAAGTGAGAGAGAGAGAGAAAGAGAAATAGATAGAGAGAGAGAGAAAGAGAAATTGATAGAAATAGAGAAAGAGAAATAGATAGAGAGAGAGAGGGAGAGTGAAATCGATAGATAGAGAGAGATTGAGAGAGAAGGGCTTAAGGATTGTACAGCACATATAAATTGCTAACATTACGAATATTTTTTTCTCATTGTGTAGGCTACCATTCTGACGTCATTGACTACTGGACGAGGGAAATGGACCGACATGACAGTCTGCTAACTCGCCTTATAGTCGACAGAGACTATGATCAGGTGGTCAGTTGCCTTGCACGAAATATTTTTCATGATGTGGAAAAATTCCCAATTTTTCGATTGTTTAAACAGTAATCAAAGTGTGTACAAATAGTTATAATCTAATTTCCACAGGCCAAGCAACCATCTGAATTTGTTCGCTTATCACATCTGAATATATGGACATCATTATTACTATAAGCATGGCAGTACATGATTAATTTTATTCTCTTGAACCTTCAGCATCTCAGGCCGAGTGCATGGATCACGAGCTTAAAGCAGGCAGCATGTAAAAGCAAGTGATTAAATATCGATTAGACCAAAAACTTATCGCAGATATGTCTTAGAATCCATCTAAACTATTTCTCCAATAAAAGCTGCCCGAATATCGAAGCAATAACAGATTTAGTCTAGCACGTCTAAATGTGCAACTCGGATGATTTGAGATATTGATTTTTTTTCTATTGTGGATCAAACAAACCAATATTTTGTTACTAAAGATCTGAGACCATAAAGAAGCAACCCTGAAAATTTTATTTATTTTCGTACACTATGAAGAAAAATATGCTAGAAAAACCAAAAGTTGATAGACTTTTTGGTGGTACTGTATGTGCACTCGGATAATAAACAGGCTGAAAAAAGTGACGACATTTATCGAGACAAACAAGATAAGCTTCGACGGGTTGTTTCTATTTAGAAGCAAATAGTTTGTTCATCGCTCTTTCACTCGTATCTCATCACGAAGTTGCTCACATATTCTGGCCCCCTTTTGACGATAAAATGCCGCTGAAATTGAACATGATTCGTATTTTTTATAGGCACTGCGCTTAATGTGCGAGCATATTTTTTTTTACTACGGCTTTTAATACCGACTTGAGGTCAAACAGTATCAATTTATGTTGTGTTCAGAGAATATAAAGAAGATAATTAAAACAAGGTTTTTGGAGACGATTAAAAGTGAAAATGGAAGAAACAAATGGGCAAAACATGACGAATGAACAATTGACAAGTCTCGAAAAAAATGAGCAGAATGCGTACATGTGTTTTTTTATAGTACTTCAATTTGATTTTAGCTATTTTATTTTACTTCATTGTCGGAATGAAATAAAATGAAAGAAAAAATAAAATATAAAAAGGTTCAATGAATTTTCTTATGCACTTGGTATTAAAGTACTCATTTTCAAATTTTGGTCAGATTCAGATTGATAATGTACTTACTAATAGTGCATCTCTAATGAAATAGTCCCTGTTTCACTTTCCTCTCTCGCTCATTTCATCCTCTGCTCATGGCTCTGCACGGTCGCTTCTTTCGGTTCTCTCTTCTCGCTCTGCTTCTTCTTCATGTCTTCTCCGGCCTTGCTGCCTTTGACGATGACGAAAGCAACTTCGAGTGTTTGCTTGTTGAAGAGGAAAAGCGCGAGGTGCGAAAGAAATATATTATTTTTATAATAATACTTTATTTTGTTTTAAAGAATCAAACAATTTCAAATCATTCTCAAGATTTTACAAAATAACAGAAATGACAAATATATTAAGAATGGTCCTAATGTGCTACTGTAGAATCATTCTGTACATGGTTCCTTAAAATAAAAAAATTTTAAATTGAAGTAAATTTTGCTTTTTAAAATTCTTTCTTTTTTCAGTTTGTTATGGGCACAAGTGGCCGTGTCTATCTGCCGGGGCCGCTAGCGACACGAAAGTGGCCGAATCGAAGCGTCGTTAAAATCACTCTGACACCACCTCCAAATTCGAGTGAATCATGCACGTGAGCAGAGGAAAAGAAAGCAGGCGGAAAGATAGAAAAAGCAAAATGAAAAATTATGTTAAATATTAATATTATTACAATTTTTATTACATAAAAAATGAAATTGTTTATATATTAAAAACAAAATTACACCGCCTCCTCCGACTTCGAATGGAACATGCAAGTGAGCTGAAGAAGTGAAAGACAAGAAAATAATTTAAAATGCAAAACAAAACATTAGGCAGAATCTTATAAGAAATTTGATAATAAAATTTCTTAGTATTGAATAGAAAATAAGGCTAAAAACATAACGACGTTATTTTATATAATTATTCAAATGTATAATAATCTTATAAATGAATCAATAATTTTCTTAATAAGTTACAAAATTTACTTACAAACTTCAGAATGACACTCTTCGAATTCTATCTGCTTCAAATGCAGCCGCTTAAAATTAAAGAAAAAGAGGTGTAGCTATTATTTCATTTTTTTTTTAATGTTACTAACTTTTTTTCCGAAACATAACAATTTTGTTTTTTTTTATAAATAATTTTTTTTCTATATTAAAGACGTCGTATGGATCTGAACTGCCGATTGGGTGCGCCCTCGAGAGTCCAATCTCCGTTCAGGTATAAATAAAAATTATAGCATTTCTTAAGCATTTATCATGCAATTAAAAAACAGATAATAACCATAATAATAATAATAATAATAATAATGATTAAAAAAAAATAATAATAATAATAATAATAATAAATCATAATAATCATAATAATAATAATAATCATAATAATAAAAATAAAAATAAAAATAATAATAATAATAATAAGATACTATTGTACTATTCCCACCCTAGGTTTGAAAAATTTTTTTTCGAAAAATAATAATAATAATAATAATAATAATAGCAACAATAATAATAGTATATTCTTCCAAAAAGGTGTTCTACGTCGAGTTGGATGGTGCGGGCTGCTTCGCCGTCTCTCCCTATGCCAGCAATAGCGCCTGTCTCTTCGCGGCAGAGCTCGACTCCTTTAACAACGAAATCGACATGAAAATTAAGTTCGTTTTTTTCAGCAGAATTGACGAGGTTGTATATATATATATATATATATATATATATATATATATTTATATATATATATATATATATATATACCGTATTTTCTCTATTTGTACCCCCGGGAGTTCTATTTTTCAATACCCTTGCGAGAGTGGGGCACTATTAGAGGGAGGGGTTCTACTAGAGGGAGGGGTTCTATTTTTCAATGTGAGACACTAAAAGTTTTTTTTTTCTTTTTTTTTCTCTACCGACTGCATACAACTATTTTCAAAATACATTCGATTTTTTGTCATGAATTTTAATGTGAACTTGAGTGCGTTTGATTCATAATTGTTAAGGTGCAGACGTCGGTAGTGCAGTTCACGGTTCTTTTTTGGCAAGTAGCCGAGAATTTTGCTTCGGAATTTCCAAAACTGCAAGACAGGAGCAAAAGTCTTGCTCCGGTTAGGGTTCGAACCTGTGACATTCAAAACAAAAATCGAGCATCTTTAACCTCCCAAGCCAGACGTTGACATCATCCATCCTGATAGTAGTTTCTCTCCCCTCCTCCTCCTCTCTCTCTCTCTCTCTCTCACCTTCTCACCATCTCTATCTCTCCACTCAATCTCTGCTGCCTCAATCCTGTTTTTATCAGTGATTTGAACGATCCCACATTTTGAGCCCTCGACTGATTTTCTTTCCCTATACTATTTTCCTAGGCAACGCAAAACATTTGCACCGGTTGGGGTTGAACCGGCGACACTCAAAACTGCAAGCAAGAGTGCAACTTACTGCGCCACACAGGCCACGAACGACATCTCAAGCCAGACGATCTTGCTATATTAAAGCATTCGAGCTTATTTCGATGATCGCACGACTAGTCCATCCATGTAGGTTGTTAGAAATAATTCATGCGTAGAATAAGAAGCATCAGTATCGTGTATATTTAATGATTATATCTTGTTATTTCTAATGGAAATATGTAGGTGCCGATGTGCTTATGGTTATATCCATTGCTGTAAAACTTCCCCCCCCTCACTATGGCCAAACGTCAACTTTGTGATGGGATACGAGTTGGAGAGCGAAAAACATTGTAGATATTTGTTTCTAAATAGACAATGAACCGTCGAAGCATTTTTTTTTTGTTGTACTCGACAAATGTTATGTTTTGAAAGACAATCAAGTTGTTTAAGTAAAATATTTATTGTGATTCATTAATTGCGAATAGTAATTACATAAAATAATTTAGTTGAAAAATCAGCAAAGTATGCATTGCAGTCTGTTGAGTACTAGGAACGATACAGTATAATTGTCACTTTATTTAGCCTGTTTACTATTCAGATGCTCTATTTTGGCGTAAAATTATTATTATCGGAGGAATATCAAAAATCGCTTCATGCTTGCACTCCTCCGAGCAGTGGCTCGTATTCATCACGGCTTCTCCTCTTCGCTCGAACAACGAGGCCAATAAAGAGCACGCCTGCGAGACTCGCGATCAGCAAGAAGCGAAACGGTGCAGGAATGGTTGCGGTTTTCGACTCCGCAACCGACATCGGTTGAGTTTTCGATACCGAAGAGACCTTACAATTAGCGAGCACCGATCGCCACCCGTTCTGATGAAAAGGCTATTAAAATATTGCAAAAATCAATAATCGTTTAAATGAGTAGCTCTTTTTAAGAATTATAACATGAAGGAAAATATTTCATAAGAAAAAGCAACTGACGTGATCATAGTCTCTGTCGCCGATGAGGCGAGTTAGCCGGTCATATCTGTCCATTTTCCCGGTCCAGTAGTCGATGACGTCAGAGTGGTAGCCTACACAAAGAGAAAAAGTAAGTATTCTGAACATTCTGCGAATTGAAGTGATAAAAAGTTAGCATTATTTTGGGCTAGATGAAGAAGAAGATCAAGAATGCCTTGACTGTCAATATCAATGTCAATATCAATACCATTCTTCATCCATGGCCTGATTCCTGTGCCCCGCACATAATTCACCGAGTAGTAGTTGCGATCTTGCGGTCTTAGTGGCTGCTAGTCTGAAACGTTTCTCTTGTTTATCATCTTGTATTGGCTGTTCTTTTTTATTTATTTTTTATAACATCGCGAGCTTCAGCTACAACATTCGCGCAAAATGTTCATTTGCTATAGAACAAAATTGCAAACTAAAACCACCTTTTTCATTTAAAAATTTTCAATTTTTTAATTCGATTTGAAAATATGATTATTTGCTAAATTGATAATAAATCATATGTATGTTAATTTAAAAAATAAAGGCTTGGAAAAAAATTAATTAATTAAATAAAAAAGTTAATTGCTCGACCGGGATGAGGGCGGCCGCTCTTGGCAAAGTTGGCAAAGAGTCGCGGATAAAAGTCGGCCAGCCAGCGCTCGTTCTCATCGAGGACACGAGTGCGATTGCCGAAGACCAGGCTGAGAAAGAGAGAGAGAGAGAGGGAAAGAGAGAGGGCGAACGAGAGCGAGAGAGAGAGAGGGAGATATTGAGAGGGAAGGAGAGAGAGAAAGAGGGAGAGAGTGAGAGAGAAAGAAAGAGAGAGAGAGAGAGAGAGAGAGAGAGAGAAAGAGAGAGAGAGGGGGAGGGAAGGGGAGAGAAAAAGGGAATGAGAGAGAAAGAGAGAGATAGAGAGAGAAACAGGGAGATAAAGCGAAAAAAAGAGAGAGAGAGAAAGATAGATAAAGCGAGAGAGAGAGAGAGATAAAGCGAGACGGAGAGAGGAGAGGGGGGGGAGAGAAATTAAAAAGAATGAGACTAGGAAAAAAGTGAGGAAAATACCTGTCATTGCGGTGGTTTTATGCAATACCCTTGCTACATTAATGTGAGCGAGCTTTGTTCAATGATCGTCGTGTCCTCTTTCCTTTGCCACACCCCCCCAAATATCATATCCTTGTTGAGTGCGTGGCTCTTCATGTATTATTTTCAAGTAGCTAATTGTAAATAAATTTATTCATTAAATAGTAATCTATCTGTGAAATCATACTGTAGACTTACAATTAGTTTATTTTAATGCTGAAATTTCAGCCAGTATTTTTTTTCCAAACAAAAGAAAAAATTATTTCTTAGACCGATTCTGCGGCTCGCCTTATCTCTGAGATATGGCGTGCGGATGGCGATAGCCCTGCGAAAAGTGATGACAATGTTGTCCAAGTCGTCCTCCCACTCGTCGTATTCGTGCGTGATCGTCCCCGTCAGCAGTGGAATTGGCCAGGGGAGAAAGTTGTTTCCTTTTTTTGTTGAAATAAATTTTTCTTTTTCTTTTTGCTTTCGAGAATATTTACTATTTAATAAGGTGACATTCGCGGAGGGCAATTACGTGTATATCAATTATTATTATGTGAGACTTAAATTTTATGAACAAGTTTAGTACTTTTGAGATGGTAACCATTGTCTTTTAATGACAAAATATTAGAAAGAATGAAGATTTTTTTTCAAAAAGTGGAGAATATTCGACAGAATACATAAGAAGTCCGTGAAATGGAAAGTTTTGGCACAATAGATCGTAGGCCAAGAAATGGAAAATATTCGAACGGATACAAGAGTAGTCAATGAAATAGAAAATATTTCTGAAGAAGTGATAGGCGGAGAGAGACGGAAGAGAGAGAGAGAGAGAGAGAGAGAGAGAGAGAGAATGAGAGAGGGAGAGAGGAAGAGAGAGAGAAAGAGAGAGAAGGAGAAAGAGATAGAGAGAGAGTGAGAGAGAGAGAGGAAGAGCGAGAAAGAGGAAAAAAAATGAGACTGGTAAAAAAAAACCAAAACAAGGCATAGCGGTGGTTTTAAATGATATTCTTGCAATATTAAAGCATTCGAGCTTGTTGGCTGGAATTCATTAAAAAAACACAATTTATTTTGCTGGTTAGTAGAACTATTTCCTTCTGAGAATAAGAAGCCCCGGTATCGTCTATATTTTATGGTTACATATTGTTATTTCTAAGGCAAATAGGTGCCGATGTGCTTAGATCCATTGCTATGAAACTTCTCCCCCCCCCCTCCCCTTCACCATGGATAAACGTCAACTTCGTGATGGGATACGAGTTGAAAGAGAAAAACATTGTACATATTACTTTCTAAATAGATTATGAACCGTCGAAGCCTTTTTTTTGTTGATGTACTCGACAAATGTTATATTTTGAAAGACAACCAAGTTGTTGAAGAAAAATATTTATTGTTATTCACTAATTATGAATAGTATTAACATAAAATAATTTAGTTGAAAAACATGTCGAAGCTTATCTTGTTGTCTCGATAAATGTGGTAACTTTTCTTCAGCCTATATATTATATTTTCGTAAAATTATTATTATCAGAGTAAAATGAATAATCGCCTCATGCTTGGACTCCTCCGAGCAGTGGCTCGTATTCATCACGGCTTCTCCTCTTCGCTCGAACAACGAGGCCAATACAGAACACGCTTACGAGACTCGCGATAAGCAAGAACAAATTTGATCTGTGAATCGACTCGGTGGCATCCGATTTCGCAACCGACATCGGTTGAGTTTTCGATACCGAAGAGACCTTAGCGAGTACCGATCGCCAGCCGTTCTACAATACATTATTCATATTGCAAAAATTAATAATTATTTAAGCAAACGAAAATTAGGAATAAGAAAGATAGTATAATTTAAATGATTAAATAATTTTAAGCATTTTTTTACATCAAGAAATATCGCGTTAAAAAATGACCTGATCATAGTCTCTGTCGCCGATGAGGCGAGTTAGCAGACGGTCATATCTGTCCATTTCTCCTGTCCAGTAGTCGATGAGGTCAGAGTGGTAGCCTACACAAAAAAGTATTCTTAACATTCTATCTCCTCCTCTCTCTCTCTCTCTGTCTCTTTCTCTGCCTCTCTCTCTTTCTCACGTTTCCTCACACAGTTTTTCTTTCTCTCCTTCAAACTCTCCACTCTTTGTAACATGCTGGTGTTGGTCATTACTGAAATACTGCTTGAATTGATTATTTGCTAGCTGATTGTATGATTCTTATTAATTTTGACATTATAGTACTTAAATTGTGAAGAACAAGGTCAAGAACGCCTTGACTGCCAAGATCAATACCGTTCTTCATTCTTGGCTTTATTCCTGTGCCCCGCACGTAATTAACCGAGTAGTAGTTGTGATCTTGCGGTCTTACAATTAGTGGCTGCCAATCTGAAACAATTGTCTTATTTACAAATTTCTTTTTCTTTTTATATTCTTTTAAAGCCATGATCACGAATTTCAAGGAACAACATCGGCGGAACATGTTCACTTGCTATAAATTAAACTTGCAAGCTAAAACCACCATTCTAATTTAAAAGTTTTTTCGTTTTCTTTTCGATTTGAAAGTATGAGAACTTTTTAAATTCATAATTAGGAATATGCATATTAATAATAAAGATAAATGCTTGGAATATATATATATAAACAAATTAATTAATTAATTAATTAATTAATTAATTGTTTGACCAGGATGAGGGCGGCCGTTCTTGGCAAAGTTGGCAAAGAGTCGCGGATAAAAGTCGGCCAGCCAGCGCTCGTTCTTATCGAGGACACGAGGGCGATTGCCGAAAACTAGACTGAAGAAGAGAGAGAGGGAGAGAGAGAATGAGAAAAAAATAGAGATAGAGAGAGACAGAGGGGACAGTAAACAAAAGCAGAATATTTCGTTTCATATAGAAAAAATCTTCATGTTTTAGTGCTTTTTGTTTTAATAAAACCAAAGAATAACAACTTCTTATGCAATCTTTAGAACATTGTTTATTGATCTGCGTAAAAAAATGAAAAAAGATCACGTTAAATCGTCGACGTGGCTTGTCCGATTCGAGAGAGTGTAGTCGTACGAGTAGAGATAGGCCTGGCGAGAGAAAATGAGAGTACGAGAGAGTGGGAGAGAGAGAGGAGTGAGAAGGAGAGAGTGAGGGAGGAAGAGTGAGAGTGAGAGAGTGAGAGAGAGAGAGTGAGAGAGTGAGAGAGTGAGAGAGTGAGAGAGTGAGAGAGTGAGAGAGTGAGAGAGTGAGAGAGTGAGAGAGTGAGAGAGTGAGAAAGTGAGAGAGTGAGAGAGTGAGAGAGTGAGAGTGAGAGAGTGAGAGAGTGAGAGAGTGAGAGAGTGAGAGAGTGAGAGAGTGAGAGAGAGAGTGAGAGAGAGAGAGTGAGAGAGAGAGAGGATAGAGACTAAGGTAATGAAGTCATAGATTTAAACAATAAAAGATAAATATTTATTTTAGTTGATGGATAAACGGGAAAAATCAGTTCCTTTACTCAATTAGAATACAAATTAATGAGAACGAACTCCTAACAATAAGAGATAAGGAGGAACGAAAATCACACCGGCGCTCCAGTCTTAGCCATTGCTTCGGCTTGCTGGAAGGTGGTGAGAAACATGGACTGAGTCGTGGAGGTAGTGTTGAATTCTGAAGAAGTGTGAGAGAGAGAGAGAGAATGAGAGAATGAGGGAGAGGTAGGGAGACGGAAATTAAAAAGAATAAATGAGACTAGCAAAAAAGGATTTGAAAAAACCGGTCAATGCGGTGATTTTAAACAATACCCTTGCTACATTAATGTGAGAGAGCTTTGCTCAATGATTCTCTTCTAATGTCTTTTCTAAAAATGTCGCTTTTATAATGATTCCAATAAAAAGCCGCCGCATGGCCACTACTTTCAATTAAATTAGATTATTATATATAATTTCCACTGCAAATTGACGCCGATGAGTTTAGATCTATTTCAAAATAATTATTGCCATACTCCAACTGCCCCCCCCCATAATATAATGTTCTCGTTGCGGGCTTGGCTCTTCTGTCACATGATATTATTTTGAAGTAGTTAAACAAATTAATTCATCAAATAATAATCTATCTGTTAAATAATATACTGTAGACATACAATTAGTTTTTTATTCTAAAATTTCAGCAAGAATTTTCAAAAAGAAAAATTTATTTCTCTGACCGATTCTGTGGTTCGCCTTGTCCCTGAGAAACTTGTCGAAGACGGCGTGCGGATGGCGATAGCCCTGCGCAAAAGTGATGACAATGTTGTCCGGGTCGTCCTCCCAAGAGTCATATTCGTGGGTAATCGTACCAGTCAGCAATGGAATGGGCTAGAGAAGAAAGTTTTTTTATTGCTTTTTTTTAAATTTTCTCTCTCTCTCTCGCCATCTCTGTCGAGAAAATAGGCAATATAAAATTATTTTAATAACGTAGAATCAACGCAAAAACTATTTAGAATAAGTTTTTTTTGTGAGATTTATGTAAATACCAAAGTACACAAAGTCTTAAATTTATTAAGGAGATTAATTTTTTTCTTTTATTTATAAAATATGTGACAGAATGAAAATAGTAACACAAGAAATGGAAAATATGTGACAGAATCAAAAAGTAGTGCCTACAATAGGATTGTCGCGCATCTCTCGAATGTTGTTGATAGGAAAGAGCGGCGCACGCATGATGACGCCTTCTTAAAAAGAGAAGAAAGAGAAAAAGAGTAGAGTAATAACAAAATGATTATCTTTTTTTCTCTTTTTTATTGCTAATTTAGATTATATTGGCCAAGAAGATGTTCTGTTTTTATTCTTTTTTTCAATTTATAATATTGGGAAGGGCCAAAAAAAAAGATATCGTTTGACGAAAGAACAATAAAGATTAAACATTTGCAGCGCCTACGAAATCCACCAGTTACATACATATTTATGGAGTAGAAAAAGAAGCAAAATAAAGAAATTCGTCTTTTACATATAATATGTTCAAAGATAAGTAGGAATCTATAATATATAATTACTTGTATGTATATCCTGACGCATTATACAGTATTTTAAACGAAACAAATTTTTCTTTTTCTCTTCTAAAAACCAATAAATTAAATGATATACATTAAATCTGTACAGTATTATTTTAGACGTTAGTAATAAATATCTATTCTTCCCTAGATTAAAATCAATAAATTAAATTAAATGAAAGTCAATCAATAAACTCCTCTCAAACACTGACGCAGCGCGTGGTGCTGTTTGTCGGCCAGTTCGTACTTGTGCTGCGCGGCCAGAATGCGCTCACTGGACAGCGGACGCATACACGAGATGATCTCGGCGGCCGAGCCGGAACACTGTAGGCAAGAGAGGGGGTCATTGTAGCACACATTCTAGCACCTATTCTAGCAGGCATTCCAGCACCCATTCTACCACCCATTCTAGCACCCGTTCTAGCACCCGAAGCGCCCATTCTAGCACCCATCCATTCTAGCACCCATCCATTCTAGCACCCATCCATTCTAGCACCCATCCATTCTAGCACCCATCCATTCTAGCAGCCATTTTAGCATGCGCGCCGTGATGGCCGTGGCCGAGCCGAAACACTGCACAGTAAAGAGAGGGTCATTGCAGCACCACCCTTCATCCCTCATTCAGTCGATATTCTAGTGGCACCAGTAAAGAGGACTATTGTATCCGCCCGTTCGCACATTCAATCCATATTCCAGCTTTGAGGAGAATCCCATTTTTTCCCTTGTTATTTTTTTCCCTTGTTTTAACGGCCAGTGTTTTTTTCGCTCATCTGTCTTAAGGGAGAACTATTTTTGATTATGCTCACATTTCGTTATTGAGCGGGAAAGGAAAAAAATGTGAAAATTAAACGAATTAAAATAATGGACGCCAAGCTCTGCTGCGATCGCGCGCGTCGTCTCGATCTGGCGCGTCTCGTTCTCGAAGCCCCAGCCGGGTGACATCGCGACTGCTCGTTGGAAGAGAGTGAACGGCTCTGAGGGAACGAGGGAGGGGGAGAGAGGGAGGAATTCGAGTAGAGAGAGGGTGAGAGAGTAAGAGGGAGTGAGAAAAAGATATAGAGAGGGTGAGAGAGTAAGAGAGAGTGAGCGATTGAGAGAGCAAGAGAGATGGAGAGAGAAAAGGAGAAAGAAAGAGAGAGAGTGAGTAAGAGAGAGATAG
>CALZFC010000006.1:3640000-3667500 GCA_945643635.1 Allodiplogaster sudhausi | reverse complement strand
AACAAGCTTGTTTACACGATGGTTTATAGATGGTCAATGGTAGGATCTTATGGTTAATAATAAAGCGCTGTTGTCATTTCTCTGTCAGCCGACAAGTGTCATCATCTCTGTCGAAGAATTTGTTGCCAATCCAGCTTATAAGAAGATACATCGTTCCTGATAATGAATAGTTTCAAAAGATCAACTCGATGACCTCATCGTTTTTGAGAGTTCCTCAACTTTTCTCAATATTCTCATGTTTGTTGTCATTTGTACAGTAGCTCAATGATGCCATGATTGTGGAGTGACGTCATATGCGAGCTTGGCAATTCAAACCCGCATTTTTTCGTCATTTTTTTTTATTTGTGCAGAACAAAAAGGAGAACAACAAGTTGTGCAACAGTTGAATTGAACAGAAAAGCAAACGTCTTTTATTCACAATCAAGGACAGAACGAATCAGACACTTGGTCACTGTTCTGGCACAAAATACACAACCTAGACAATTTTTTCAAATTTCATAATGAAATACAAAACGAAACAGACGCTTTGCCATGGCAGTGACGCAAAACATTTGACCTAGAGAACGCATACCTATTATATACATTGCAAAAAAATAAATTAAAAATAACAACAACAATAACATGAAATGGCACTCCCTTACAATTAAAATATACATTTACTTTCGCAAATGAAATTTAAAAAAAGGAGCTAGCTGTCGCAGTTTCACCATCCTTTCGAGTGCCAACAATGCTACAAAAGTCTATAATAAAAGTCTAGAGCTCTGCCTCGAATTCTAAGAAATACCGTAGCCTCAGCAGATGTTACTAGTGCGACGACGAAAGAGCAATTCCTAATTATAATGCAAGCGAAATGAGAATCCGGAGTGAGTAAGAAAGACTAAACAAGAAATTCATCAAAACAACCAGCATTGTCCAAAATATTTAGTTTAATATATTGTGATAATTGTTATGAGGAAGAAGCAAGTTAGAATGAGGATCTACAACTCGTTCTAATTTACTCACCTTTAAAGGCACGTGCAATCCAATTCAAGCAGTTATCGAGAAAGGCACCAGAAATTCAAACCAGTAAAGAATGCATCCCCATCAGTCGTTCATCTAAAATCGGAGAAATATACATGTATGTTTGTATATTAAAGGAAGAATGAATTTAATCATAAAAAAAAGTCTTATTTAACTCCGTAACTTCAACAGTTTGTGAATGCTTGCCAATAGAAAAAAAATTGTGATTAACAAAAAAATAAAAATAAAACACTTAAAAATATTAAGAACATTTTGTTTGATATGCATACCGCTCATAATCAGTACGAACCGTTGCCTATTCCTCAGATGACGACTCTTGATGGCCACTTGCATTGCGCTGAGCCACACCTTAATCAATAATCGAAAATTACTTCTCCTGTAGGCTTAAAAAATAAACTCAAAAAAAAAATAAAAATAAAAAAAATAAACGTAAGTTACTAAATTAATGTCTGCTTTTGTTTATGTCACAGCGATCCAATTTCTAGAATTTATAAGAAACGATATGAGAAGAAATACACACGACGTCAATCAAAATCACCTGTTTTCAAAAATTGTACATGGATTCCTTCTTTTATTTTATGTGAAAACAAATAAGTTAATACATGAGTAAATAATAAGGGTAAATACATAAATAAATATTAAGTTGATAGATTAATAAATATTAAGGGTAATACACATAAATAAATATTAAGTTGATTATAAATATTAAGAGTAATATGCATAAATAAATATTAAGTTAACTCATAAATAAATATAAAGTGTAAATTGAAGAAATAAAAAAGAGTGTCTACTTACAGGCATCCACTGTCGCCGAATGGACAGCCGTCCCTTTCGTCCGCGTCAGGGAAGTAATCAAACGTAAGCTCCTCTCCTTCAAATTTTTTTTATGATGTAAAGAAATTAACAAAGGACATTTTCAAATACAACTTCGCGGGAAAGTATAAAGTAAGAGAACCTGGCTCGATGTAGCGCCTCGCGAAGAATCCGACCCTGTTGTAGAGGTCTCCATATCGCTCGACGTAGACTGGGATGGCGAGTAGATTCGGAGAACACGAGTGTGAAATGTAACGAGCTTCGTTACCCTGATGATGATGAGACAATCAGAGAGAGAGAGAGAGAGAGAGAGAGAGAGAGAGAGAGAGAGAGAGAGAGGGAGAGGGAGAGAGACAGACAGAGAGAGAGGGGAAGAGAGAGAGAGAGATAGCTAGAGAGATAGAGAGTGAGAGAGATTGAGAGAGAGAGGGAGAGAGGGAGATAGAGAGAGGGAGAGAGAGATTGATAGAGAGAGAGTGACGGACGGGAGGGAGGAGTGAATTGCCTTTATACATTGCTAGCCTCTCTTTAATAGAACCCCTCCTATTAGTACATATCCCCATTGAAAAATAGCACCTTCCCTTTAATAGAAAGCCCAATGTTCGCTAAAGAAAATTGTTGTGAAAATTGTTAGATATCACAATAAAAAGAATTTTAAACATTTTCAGATTTTGGAGTTGTTCAAATACAATGACATCGACAATACTGTCCCTTCAGCAAAATCCCTGCCTCTAATTGTCTCTAATAGTTAGTAAAATCTCATGTAAAAATAGCTCACCATTTGTTTTGCGTTGATGATGAATTGTTTCCTTGGATGCGCATCAGATTGCCTTTGAAGTGAAGCAATTCCGATATTTACAAGTTGTGCCTAACGGCAATTTCCGTCAGCATGAACACGGCCAGACCCAGCCCAACATTTTGAGGCCCGAAATTAGCGGGCCTTAAAATGTTGGGCCTTTTCCGCACGTGTACATGTTAAAGTACTGCTTTATCACAATATCTGTACCGAGGTTTGGGCTCTAATTGTAAGGTATCGGCTGTCCCCAAAATGTTTGGGCCAGCATCAATCTCTGATGACACATGAAATATCATTCTTTTTTTTAACAATTAGTTTCATGAAAGTATTTATAGTTTAAAATTGTTGCTGTAATTAGTGGCCAATAAAAAAAAGGCTTGAGATCTTGGTAAAACTGACCGCATCGATAATTCGTAAGTTGGGTCGTCTGAAGGTTTGTCGATTACCTGAATACATGGAAACTCTAATATTTCGAGAATAATTATTCAGAGGACAGAAAGATTTACGTGTTTAAACGGGGGACGATTACTGAACATTGATTTTTTAACGTTCGAATTGCCACGTCCACCCTGGGACTAACAATAAGCAGTCTCATTCTCGCGCGCTATTTCGCAGGTCGCAGAAATAGTAAGCGCCAATGAGGGTCCAAAGAGATGCAGCAATTTGAAATATCACAATTTTACTCGGTTATCATCCTCCGTTAACTCCTTTAGCTTCAAATCAAGCAGTAGCATTCTGAGTGGTAGTTTTCGCTGACTTTATTGGCAAAAACAAGCTAAACACATACCTAAATCTACCTAAATTTGCAGCAAGCATATTGAATCACTGTTTTGCACAACGATTCAAACAACGGCAAAAAGCAATAGCGATAGTGACAACATAGTAAATATTATCTTGGTATGTAATTACAAGTATTGTATGACTAAAAAATATACCCTTTTTTGTTATAGTATATAATATCTATAAATATCCATAATCCGACCTCTCCAGCATATTCCGTGACGAGTTGTCCTTTCGTGATGCTCCAGGTCGCAGCACGCAGCGTCCATCCCTTCTTAGGGTGCCGAAAGAGCACGAGTGGAATCTTGCGACCGCGCTAAAAGGAGTCGAAAGGTATAACTTACATTACATCGCATTCACTTGATCAGGGTACCATCACCCTCCTGCTTCAAAAGGAGGCCCTCGTACCCTCCTGGTTCAAAAGGAGTCTTGGCACCTTCGTTCTTCAAAAGGGGTCCTCGCACCCGCCTGGTTCAAAAGGGGTCCTCACACCCCCCCCCCCCCCCCCCCCCCGCTTCAAAAGGAGTACTCGCACCCTTCGCCCTCGAAATGGGTCCAACCAGCGCTCCCCACAGTTTCAATCAGATGGGTTCTACCATCGCCCCCCCCCCATACTCAATCTGCCAATGTATCGGAACACATAATTACCTGAATAACTTTCGAATTGCACATCGGTCCGCAACCACACGCTGGCGAGCATTCATAAACCTTGGCGTCGGTTTCACCGTTAACAAGTCTGCTTCCATCCTCGACATCCTACAACCGAATGTTCAGTCGCCATTGTAATGTTACTTTACTGTCGCTAATCATGAGGTTGCTGATATGAGGCTAATGTCTACGAATCTTGAATGCTCACGCAATCTTCTTGTGTAGGCCAACATCCTGTTGTTTAGCCTGACGTTATTTTGCGGATAGCAGCATGCACTACGCTGAGGCCAATGGCAAGATAAAGCGAGTTAGTGTAGAGAGTGCTAGAGTGCAAGACAATCCTAATGGTATGAATCGTGACTCAATCCACACTGAGTCAAGGTTGTTGACATCAGGCTATGCAATCTTCTATCTCTACGACCCGCGATTTAGCCTTTCTTGACTTATTATTAGCAACAACGTACTGCCTGCCTCATGTAGACCGACTAGCACTAGCAAGAATCATCATGTCTGACAATCAGATGCTGCCCGAGATACGCCCTCATTTTCCGTCGGGTTTCAATTACCCAACTTTGAGGTAAGCACATGGGGCGAAACACAGCAATTTGTTGAAAATTTGCTGATTGGGAGGTGAAATCTAGTTGTAAAGACTCTACCCTCACCCCAGCAACCGCATGTTTAGCGACGGAGAAGAGATACCTTACTACGGCAGCATGATAGAAAAAAGGAAAATCTGGTGTTTCTTTACAAAATCTAAATTATTGACTGTCAATTTAAAACATAACTTGTCGCCATTACGGACCACTGAAGATTCATATTTTAATTTAAAAAAGGCTTATCCCAAAATCACTGCGAAACCAACTATGCCAATATGGAGCGGGAAGATCGGCCCGTAACCGTAGACGACATCGTCGAAATCCTTCTGAAATTCAATGTAATTAGGATAAGTACTTTCGAAGAATTATGAACTTCTCAAGATCATAATTCATTTGTAATGAAGCTAACTTTAAAGGCACCTTTTTGAACAATATGCCAGGTACCGTTCAAGATCACTGCGGGCAGGAAAACGGGTACAGGTGATTTTCAGACCCGTTATGTCCATATTTGCGAATGTTGCCCTCAACGACTTGTTTTTGACCTCGATTTCATTGTCGTCGACTCTTACAATTAGTAGTATTCCATTGGATAACTAACAGATGCTAGTCTAGTTCCCAGGATTTCACTAGACTCCCTGACAATAATAACTAACAGATGTGCAGCAGGCTGCCTTCAAGTAGTCGCCACGGTTCTTCCTAATATTGCATTTGTCGTCGCATCTGAATAGTCGTGAAAGAACTGTAAAAAACAATTCTTACAAATCATCAAATTCTAACCGAAATCCCGTGTCTTCGCCGATCGTATCCAAATACTTCTGGACCTTCTTCGACGGGTGAAGATAAGGCGTGTACTGAACTAATTATGCGCGTTATTTGGGAAAATGAGCGCGGTTAGACAGGTGTACGGGTGGGCGGAGCTTACGTTAACGTCGATGATGTCGTCGTTCTCGCCTGCGACGTATTCTGTCCAGTCAACGATATAGATCTTGGGCAGGCCGACCAGCATATTTGTCTGCTGAATGACCCACTCTACGGCGCGTGCGCGATTCACGTGGTTAGCTTCCTGCAAATGAGCATATCATCAAGCAAAAGGATTATCAATAATGCACCAAAAACATGCTATTGATAACTAGTAAAAATAGATCGGCGGATCAGGCTCCATTCGAAAGATACGGCCTGACCTTTGACTTGACATAGCCGTCCGTGCCTTCGCCAATCTCTGGCACAAGGAATCTGTTCAGGTACAGCACTCCAAATGTCTCGTGATCTCCGTTGAGCTCCTTGAGCACACTATCGTTTAGCACGTCGAGTAGTAATTGACGATTGTGGAACGTCTTGAACTGAAAATCTCGAATTTAAAGAAGGTGTCCATGGAGCTGAAAATCTTCCTACTTTACTGCCTGCGTCTCTCGTCCTGCATACTCTTTTCTTGAGGACTGCGATAGGTTTTACGGTCCCTGGACTGTCGCGCTAAGCAAAAAAAAAAAAAAACAAAGAAGCGTAGTAGTTTTTATGTAGCTGTTAAGCGCAAGATCAATAGTTGTAGGTTTCTATTACAGCCAAGTGACATTCCTAGACGTTGATTAATAGACGTAAAAACAAATGAGATAACTGCTTCACACAGAACATTGGATCAGTGGAAAGGGATTCACTTTTGATCATTATGAAAAAAATATAGTTTGAACTCCCGCCTGATTTTTTTGTCCACGGTAATCATTCAAACTTGACCAATTTTCAAAACTTTTTGAAAGTGCAAAGTTATGAAGAGCAAAGATTTTACTAACCTTTTCATCATTTGGATTGAGGTCTTCAGCATGGTTCCACGTCGGCACAGGATAGCCCTTCCATTTGATCAAGTACTGAAATGAAACAAATAGGCAGCCTTCTTGGATGATTGAAAGGCTGACAAAGATATGTTGAAGAAAACCCATAAAAGTAACGAAATGAATATGGATTTTTTTTTAATTAGTTGGAAATTAGTTGAGAGAATTACCTGTCCTCGCGCCTCGGCGAGAATATAGTCGTACTCCCAGAGTGTCGTGTTACTCAACTGAGTCTGGCGCTCCCAAACATCTGCTCCTTCGCTCTCCCGGCAAAGGACCTTCAAAGCACATTTTTGTCTCTTACAATTACAAGCAAGCGAGGGTGATCACTGAAAGATTATTAACATTTCAAATTGTCGCGTCACAAGTACTCCCAGAACGAAAGCGGGAATTCGAACTTGTATTAATTATATCTTCTATGATCTTACTCCTTTTAATTGTGTTCTTACGCAGTATCATCTACATATGCTTAAAAATGATGAAAAGTTTTGAGGTGGAAAGAATATAAAGGGTGAAAATGAATGCAACAAAAAAAACCTCGTCAAGGATATTCCTTCGAGACTCTGGCAGTTGGCTGACGAACTCTTTGTATTCCTTCCGTGTTTTGATATAACCGAATGCATCGGTTGGCTGAGCAAATATTTTGTGCTTATTTTATGACATTACGACAATTTTTTTAACAAAATAAGAAAGTAAATATCACATTTAGAAGAAGAAGAAAATTTGAGAAATAGTGAATGTTAGAGGAATCAAAGTGTACTTACGGGATAGACCTTCGGAGGCCTCTTCGGCTTCTCGACCTTAAAAAAAGGAAATTTTCTAACATGTAGATTAATCAGTAGAAGACAAATACAATCCTCAAAGCACAACTGCTTGGAATTTAAACTTATTAAACATTTTTCTGACCGACAATCCATCGGTCTTAATTTTTTTCTAATTATTCGTTCCATTCAGTTATTTCACTGTCGAATTCATCTCACATTCACACTACAATTCCATTAATAAAAGTACGTATTTCTACATTGATAATGGTATATTTTTTCAACTACAATCAGTTTACAAATTGGAGAGTACAAACCTTCTCAATCTTCAACTTCTTAACTTTGGCATACGAAGGTGGCTGCAATTAGTTGAGAAATTTATAAAATTAATTATAATGGCAATAATAGTTAAAAAAAACGTTGCATATTGTTAGCACTTAAAATACAATACTGCATTGTTAGATATTTCTAAGAGGAATATTGGCGGATTAACGAAAGATATCGAGGAAAACATTACCCGCTCTGGGTTCGCGCTGATTGTGAGGCAGATCTTGCGAGAGCTCTCGTCCTGGCCATCCTATAATATTAAAACAAATATATTATTAACAAATAGAATCTGGTTGCTGAAGAGCCGCAAGGAAAAGAAACCGTATCTACATCAAGCTATTCACGTAAATTACGCGTATTTCGACTACAACTGAACGTTCTACCGTATCACTTTCCGCAGGTTGGCGCGCAGTATCCTCAACTACAGCCTCAACCGTATCCTCGACGATTTCTTGCCGGAAGTGAAGTGGCCTCCTCTTCGCTGACACTTTTGTGTTCTAAAAGAAAAAAAGCCTTCTTAAATTATTTTTTTTACTATTATTTCCTCTTTTGAATTAAAAATTAGAAATCCAGTCCTCTGAACTACTCTTTATATGTACAAATGTACTTACATATGTATGTATATGTATACAGTGCTGAACAAGGTCCGGTTCACGACTCCTGGCCAGAGGTACAAAGCGAAAGAAAAAAGTTATTTTTTTTCGGTTGCCGGGATAAAATTATAGGCCGGGGGGGGAGGGGGGGGGATGATTCTTACAATAAGAAGGCCGGGGGGTGGGGGGTTCAACACGGAGCATGCACAGAACTTGTACGGCGCCGTGTATACTATATGTACCAACATAAAGTCAACTCACTATTTCAGCATATGCACTTACTTATGTTTTAACTCTTCAGTCTCCATCAACTCCAACCGACTTACCACTTCCTTGGCAAGGAACGACTTTGATATTCTTGTTATCAATCGCCCGCGCGTTGACGGTCCACTTGAATGATTCTCTTTTTCTTGGTTCTGTTCAGCTTCTTCAATCTCCACTGGCCCACCGCTAGCAAACTTCTAAAACACATGTAGGATTATACAATTGAAGAGACTATATGCACTTTAATAATAACGGCAAAATACAATATTCCAATTTCTTGACGTAGAATTAAACACGGTTTCCGAAGGAGGAATGAGACACCTCGAATTTTCTACTTACTCGCCTTGTACATGTCTAAAAATAAAGTTATACTTAAACATTATCGCCACCTCGACTGCCTGCTGAGATGCCTGCTTCGGAGTCGACGGGCAACTTTCGCAACATGGAGGACTCGATCGAGGAGATTCATGTGAGGAGATTGGTGGTGTTGGCTGCCTCGCTTAAAATGAGAAGATACTAATTATTCTGTTTTTATTAGCGCAGTTTCATGGCCTACTGTTTGCTCAAGCCTTCTCCCGTTTAATAATATCTTGCGGAAAAATGAATTCGTATGTATCTTGTTACCATCATAGTTCGCTGGTGGTGGCTGACTCTCTCCTGTTTCGGGCAATTCCACAGGAACTTCGTTGTTGTCCTGCGACGAGGAGGCCGAACGATTGAACTGTTGGCAAAGTCCCAGAGGCCTCTAAAAGATATCTCATCTCTTTAGATGAAGCCGCCAGACAGATCGTTTTAGTTGGCTGATAAGCATGCAAATTCTTTTAAGGTGAGTTGGTTCTAGTTACCCTCTTCTTTATAGGTATTCGGCGATGTTTCGGTTCCACTGACTTCTTCACCGTGTTTGAGGACGAGTAATGAGATTGGAAGACAATTTCAATCTTAAAATAAAATCTAATGAGATTTTCTAAACTAATATGTTTTGGCTTACATATTGAAAAAATTTTAATACCTCATTCTCGTCGTTTGTATTTGAGCATGGGGCTAGATTATTGGCCTTACAGGACTTACGGCGCTGAAAATAGAACCTTATCTCACTTTGGGTAAACTTAGAATGCTTATTGTCAAATACAATTAATTGACTTTCATGTCACATATGCAATGTATAACCTTCTTGTAAGGAACTCGACCAGGGGAGCAGAGGCTGATGTCACTATCGCTCAGCGTTACCACTTCTGAAATAGTACAATGAATCAGGGAATCCGGCATCATTGAAAGGTGAATGTGGTATACTATATGAATATATAACATGTAAGAAGAATATTATATCTGCACTTTTCACTTGCGCTTATGGTTAGATAAAGTACAATATAAGCCGCCTCTTATGATTGCCCTAACCTGGCGAAATGGCATGTGCTTGTGTTTCAGTTGGAGCCGATGCAGGCGTAGGCAAGAGCTGTATATCGTCTTCATCTTCGTCATCGTTGATCTCAAATAGGGAGAAAGTTATTTGGAACTTTTCCTTGATTTAGAAATATGCAAGGAATTCTGGCAGCTTTCGAACGCATAGCACATTCCTACTGATTATAAAGTCGATGAACAAAGTGCTCGGAAGTAGATCCAATAAAGCAGCAAAAGCAGTGCTTACCATAATGATGATGTTGTCGGCGCACAACTGAAACATGGGAAAGTAAAATATGATTTTGCAGAACAGAACACTTGCAAACGGTGTAAGAAAAATTGCATTCATTTGCAAAGAAGGTCTCGAAAAATAGAAACCCTATGTTCATTGAAGGAAGTCGACTTTTGCGAGCTTATTAACGACGTATCCTCCGACGAGTTCGGTAGTGCTGCTATCAAGCCGTTTCCTTGAACAACTACCGTAGGATTTACAATTAGAATTCGAAAGATTACGGTATTTCATGAATAAGGTAGTGTAACGGTTGAAGCATAAAGGCTTGGGAATAGCAGATAGACAACGTGCTAGTGAAGTTCTTACTAGCGATTGAATGTAAAGAAACCTTGCGACTTGGCTTGTCCCGAGACGCGCTTATTGTTAGGAGGATTATTTGGAGCCGAAGGAGACGCTGGCGTTGGCATCTCATCGTCATCATCGTTGATCTCAAAGAGCATAAAATCGTTTGTTCTGGCCCTCTCGAAGAAAAAAAAAGATTACCGAGAATGTTGTAGGGAACAAGTTAAAAAAACTTTTCCACAAAAATAATATAGGTTTCAAATCACCATTATTATAGTATATAAGACGAAGTCAAGTAAAAAAAGAAAGACTTTCAGCATGGGCTATAATTTTGCCCCGAAATTTGCAATATTCAGGGATGTCCAAAACAAGGCCCGGGCCGGGCCGGGCCCTTCCAACTGCGGGCCCGGCCCGGGCCGGGCCCAGGATAAAAATATTAAGGCGGGCCGGGCCCGGGCCCGTAAATTTCCACGCGGGCCGGGCCGGGCCGGGCCCACTATCCTTGCGGGCCGGGCCGGGCCGGGCCCGGGCCCGGCCCGGGCCTGCTTTCATGTGATAGAGAAAACATAATAGAATATTCTCGGTCATTTGGGGGTGATATTTTAAACATATTATATGTTTATTAACTAAAATTTGCATATAAATAAATATTGCATGACTAAAATACAAGTTCGGCGGTGTTTGCCACGTCGGAGAACTGTAGAATAGTTCAATTACACTCTGCCATTAGGTACTCCATTCTAAATTCATTGTTGTAAGACAACAATTTGAATAGCAAAAAGAAAAATCACATTAATCCAAGGCAGCGCAGCAGTTTTTCGTGCTCAGATAGCATCCTGGTAAGGCCCGGGTCCAGCCCGGGCCGGGCCCGGGCCCATTTTTCTAAATGCGGGCCGGGCCGGGCCGGGCCTCATGGGTAAGCGGGCCGGGCCGGGCCGGGCCGGGTGGTAAGCGGGCCGGGCCGGGCCGGGCCCTACCTTCAAAATATGGGCCCGGGCCGGGCCCGGGCCTGCCAATTTTGCAACGGGCCGGGCCGGGCCCAGGGCCCGGCCCGGGCCCGGCCCGGGCTCGGCCCGCCTTGGACATCCCTGGCAATATTCGATTGTTTGCCATTCCTGACAATAGGAAAAGTTGCCAAAGCGCTAATTGTCAATATCATTTCCTCTAGTTTGGAATGGGAGACGGTGATCTAGTCGAAATTTTGGGAAACATTTTTTCGTTTACACGAAAAAAAAAAACCCAATTTTTTTTAAGCAAATATCGTCTTATATGGTGAATTCAATCTCGAAAGAAAATAATAGAAGAAATAGTATTAACCATGATTATGATGTCCTCGACACTCGTCTGGAAAAAGTTAATCAATTTAATTCTTTGATATGCTGAACAGTTAAAACATGCATTGGGCAAAAATTGCAACAAAGAAGAATATGAAAAATAGGGAAAATTACCCTTCGTCCATTGTAAGTCGCCATTTGAGCCATCTTTTGTGACTTTTTTAAATTTGAATGATTAAAATGCGAGAATATATACACAAATACACACGAACATGTACATGTCTTGGCGAAACAAATGTATGCACATACACTAATATTATATACAAATGTATGTACATATATACTTTTCCTCTTCATTTTTTTGGTTCATGCGTTAGCTTCTTATTCAATGTACATAAATAAATAAGTAAATATTTTTTAAATATTACATTTTTTATGGAACAGAAAAATGTCAAAACAATTTGTTCTATCCTTAACAGCGCAAATAGTTGAATATTTTAAAAATAACGGCTAACCTAAGCCAAAAAAAAAAATAAGAAAAGGAAGGAGTTTTTTAAAGTTGACATTGTCTTGAATGAACAATCTAAAATTGTACACTTGCATGGTCGGCAGGAAGCAAAAGGGAAGAATGGAGAAGAGTGAGGGTGCGAGATGCAAAATTTTATGAAATAATTAGCCGGTAAACGGCGCTGTGGTCTTTTGAAAGTACAATTAATTAGTAAGCAATTGCAGTAATTTGTGATCGTAAATCCAAGTAGGGGGCAACAACGCGTAACTGACGCCTTAATCTCCCGCCAATATCCCTCGTACCGTATCTAGCGACCAAGCAAAGTGTCATTAAAATAATATTCTAACATAGTACACCAAAATCTAGAGCTTCGGAGTATTTAGCATTCTTGCTGGCTTTACTTATGATTTTCTGCTAGCTCTGTACCTTGAAGGATACCAAAAAGAGCGTCAAATTGTTGGAGCGTGAATACCATATAGTTTTTTTTTAAGTCATAATGTTGATCTCGGGTGGCTGGGGAAGTTTTGCGCAGAACATATAAATGAGCGTAGTGATAAAATTTGCATGGTAAATACGCAAAACAATGATCGATTATGACTTGGAAGAGGTTCGTTTTTGAAAGATATGTAGAATGGCGTGTTCCTATAATTTTGAATCTCGCGCCAATATTTTCATTACGGTACACTTCGCAGAATCACACTATAATAACATAGCACACACACTAAAATGCGCATTTGTTTGTCGGAATATTTTTTTGAAGTCGCTGGTTTGTTTCGTAATGCTTTGTTGCGTCGGTGTTTCTAACGGTTATTTTTCTCCCGTTTTCAGAAAATGAATCTCTCCGAGCGCGAGATCATGGAGGACATCAAGACGAACGTTGACTTGCTCAAGTACAAGTATGAGGTTGTGCTATTTGTTGTTGCTTGCGTTCTTTCTAATTATTCTCTTCTGCTTTTACTCATGTTTTATACCCTTTTGCTGGTGAATATTCGATTAAATTGGCAAACATTGTTGTCAAACTTTCCACACTGTTCATGACGAAATTATCTGCGCAATCTTTCGTTTTCGAAATAGTGATTTTTTTGTTTCGTCATTTCAGCAGCTCTGATTTAAAAAAAAATATTTAGAGGAAAAAAATCAGACCTTCCATGCAAGTTTAAAGATGGTCCGATTAGTGCGTGCCCTAGCTTGTCGATTCTCCGAAATGTTCTTCAGATATCAACGCACAGATAGATACTACTCTTTTATTTCAAGAAACATCGCGAACTTGTTCAAGAGAACTGTCACTAGAATATAATATAAAATATGAAGGAATAATATATGTAAACATATTTCAGCGTGATGACGCAATTCGTCGTCTTTCCGAAGTGGAGATGACAGTGGCGCGGCTCGCCGAGTCCAAGGCCGGCGTCAAGATCATCGACTGCTTCCGATCGTGGCGTTTTGAGGAGCGCGCAAGGTTATTGGCGTTGCCGAATATTATGCCCATTTTGCTCTCCTTGTATTCTTCACGAAGGCAATGGCGTACAATCGCAAACTGTTCATTAGTTTCTAAATGACAGAGTACCCCCCCCCCCCTTCAAAATTTATCAATGAAATCGTTCTTTCAACTCATAATTTACCAAGACTGTCTTAACATTTGCTTTGCTCCTCAAAAAAATCCTGGCTTAGCTTTTGCGGTCTTCTTATCGAAGTTGCCTGGCTACTTTTCTCTAAAATGGGCATATATTATCACAGGAAAAAGGTACGGTCGATTTAAATGTGGACTTTTTTTCAGAGAACTTTACTCGCGCTGGATCGCGCAAGCGGACAAGGAGATTCAAGAGAACTGGCATGAGGTTGGACGATTTCGCCAAAAAGCAGTTGATCAGTTGCAGTGTGATGGATGTTTCCCTATCAAATAATGCAGAGATCAAACCAGCGTGATGTTCTTTTTCCCCACCGAAAGAATGTCTCCTGGAACTGGTAGAGCCAATTGCATCCCTTTCAGCTTCGCCATCTCTTCCTCACAAAGGAGCAAATTCGTACGCTCGATCGCGCGCAGGCAAAGTACAACAAAGGTACTTTTTTGTTGTTGTCTGAATGTTAAAAAAGTTACTAAACGGCAAAAATTAGTAAGAGTAACGAGTTATGTTTTGTTAATTTTTTTTGTTGTCTTGTTTGTAAATAATTTAGTATTTTAGCAATGCTCTTTGCGTTATGATAATGAATTTTTATATACTGTAACTTTGGCCTTTTAACTGTAACTTTGAACTTTATAATTACTGTGACTTTGGACTTTATATACTGTAAATTGAACTTTATATATAAACTGTAACTTTGAAGTTTATATATACTGTAACTTTGAGCACACGGCATCGTTGAGCCGCCACGTACGCCCGGACGCGAGACGCACGACATGACCAGCATGGATCTCTTCCCGAACAAGGAGAACGACCGCTTCTACGCCAGTCAGTGGGGAGGCAGCCTCGAGAGCTATTTCATACAATTATCATACCTTAAAACGGGACTGCCGAAAACCCCGAGGAAAGATGCGTGAGGGGACGCCGGATAGTGTAAAGAAATGTTAAATATTCCTAATATATTTTCAATTTAAATATCACTTGTGCTCAAACTATCATATTTTTTTTAACGAGGAAGACTGACTGCAACTTTGACTAGGCAGTGAGCTTTCATGCTACGGTATTAGCTTGAAGAATTACAGTTATGTTAGGTTTCAGTGAATTACCCTTTTTTTTACTGAATCCGCTAACAATATGAAAGGCCGCAATGAGCCAATCCAGAAAAAAAAATGTGTTTCGACAACATTAACTACACCACTCCTTTAGTCTCAAGGCTTTTTTGTCCTCCCTATCCTATTGAAAAAATTTAACGAGAAATAAATACTAAAAGGCCTTTTTGACTGTTAAATAACCAAGCCAGGATTAGTTGTACTGTCGACTTGATAGACCCACCGTGGTTTGGTGCCTCACCAAAAGACATTTCCCATCATGTTATTAGTATCATTTTGATATCTACCTCTTTTCGGGCTATCTTACTCTGGTTTATGGATCCAATACCTCTTCTCAACATGTTTTTACAGGGATGTGGATAGCAGTGCTGAAATAGTGCCTGTCTATGAACTTTGGCGGGGAGATACAATGTGAAAAATTGATAATCCTGGGGGGGGGTTATAAAGTGAAAAATGCCGATCCCGGAGGGTTGCAAAGTGTTCCGGAGGGTTACAACTCTGTCATGGGTCAGATCTATTTCAGCTCTGCTCGATAGTGACTTTTATTCGTCAACTTTACAGGCCACTCATCGATGCCCGGAGTGCCCAAGACTCCGTCCACTACCAGTCATGATCTCTCCTTTGACGAATACGGCGCCGCTGCCATCACGCCACTGCCGTCCACATCGACTGTAAGATTGGCAAAGATGGATTACGGTATCCAAAAGGATACGGTAGCTCCTCTTGTTGTGATAGTTTAGAATTTTCAAGCGTGAAGACATCGAAATCGACATCTATAATCGGGAAGATTATTGTATATCAAATATGCATAAAAATCTTTAGCATAGCGTCGTTGTAATAATATTGTAATGTTGATAAGATAGTAATTAGTTAAATAAGTTACGCTATTTGCGTGAGTGCCGCTATTTTAGGAAGCTTAAGAGCTATGAAGAGTTTGGAGGAGTTTTTCTGTTTAGGGTCCTATTTAAGCATTAGGAGTTTAGAAAAAGTTTAGGAGTTTCTAGAGTTTCGCGTCTCAGCTAAGCTTAAGGAGTTTCAGAAGAGTTTAGGAGTATTTGAGTTTCGGGTATGATAGGATAGTAATAATAATTATCATAATTTAATTTATAATATTTTTTTAGATCGTTAGCAGTGATGGCGCGGCCAGCACTTTTGTCGCCTACAACTATTCGGCGGTTTGTTTTTATTATTATTTATATATCATTTTTATTTTTATTTATATCGATTTTATTTTTTTAATAGCTATTATATTTATTTATGTCGATTCTATCTGTATCTGTATATTATTTATATTTAAATCTAGTTCATTTAAGTTATTTAGATTTTATTTTTATATCGATTTTTTTTTAAATTTTCTCTCTTTCTCAGCCGCCCGTTGTTCGTCGGCCACGTGGACGCCCGCGTACAAATGACCCGCCGGCGCGAGCGCCAAGCACTAGGGTACGAGGGATCTTCAGTGGGTGGTATTAGGGGTACGGTATTCAGTGGGTGGAATTAAGGCTTATGGTATTCAATGGGTTTTCGGAAGTGAGGGTACGGTGGTCACATATAGAGCGTACGATTGGAAATTTGGAGGTATTTATTGTAAGAATAGTTTTTTTTCCGATTAATTCTACTGGAAGTGCTCCATAGTTTTCTTTTAAATGTGCAGGGGAAAAGCAGTATCGATCTGTGCACCAGACATTGGTGTTATTTAATAAAATTAGAGCTCATTTAATTAACCAGATAAAACCTTTTTTTTTAAAGAGCTCATTTGTCATAGCAAATGTATGATTAAGATTTGAAAGATTATTTAGGAAAAACAAATTATTTTATTATTTTCAGAAGAGAGGCCGAGCAAGGCGATAGAGATCGAGTTCGATACCGTCATATCACAGAGACGGGGAAATATCGTTGTTGTTCTTCATCTTCTCCCTCATTCGAGCCTATTCCATCCCACACTTTCTTCAGTGTATATAGCTAGAAATTGTATAGAATTTCTTGTTTAGTTGTTTTTTTGCTCTTGATTTCTTTGAAAACTCGCCGGTCATTTGATGTGAATAATGCTGATAAATAATTTATGATGCAAAACATGACAATAATGATACCCTTTTCTGATAGAGAGTATACCATGCTCATTTGGATTACCTACAGCGGTCGGACGTCGCATCAGGGCTCGTTTCTTACTGATAGAGAAATATCCTCGTGCTCTAAGGCGTAAACCACCTGGTTTCGCATTTCTTTTTTACCTGATTTGATGACTGCATCTTTCTCTCTCCTCTCTCTCTCTCTCTCTCTCTCTCTCTCTTTTTTTCTCTCTCTCTCGCACTTATCTCTCTCTCTCTCTCTCTCTCTCTCTCTCTCTCTCTTTCTCTCTTTCTTTCTCACACATCTGTCTCGTTTTCTTTCTATCTTTGTCTCACTCTCGTTCACTCTGTCTTTTTCTATTCATACTTTTTTCTAGCTTTCTTCCTCACGTCATACAGATCTCTTTAGTTATGTAACTTTCTCACTTATCCGGGGCGAGATCATTTCTCTCCGTCTCTAATCTTCTCTATTTCTCTATCTATCTCTCTTACTCTCTCGCTCTCTCTATGTACTTATCTATCTCTTACTCTCTCATTGTGCATATATCTATCTCTCCTCCCACCCTCTCTTTTTCTCTAGTTTTCTCTCCTTTCTCTCTCTCTCTCTCTCTCTCTCTCTCTCTTTCTCTCACTCGCCCGTCCATTCTGGCACACTTCCTCCTTCACCGGCCCCTCTCTGCATCTGCCCAGGCCCCCATCGATCGAGAGCGACGCCCGGCAAGGGAGGGGCGGCCGAGCAGTAGCAGAGATGGCAGAGCATTGGGCTAGAGATGGAGAGAGAGAGAGCGTGAAAGGGAGAGAGAGAGGTGAGGGGGGAGAGAGAAAGGGAGAGTATGAGATGTGGAGAGATAGAAGATAGAAGACTGAGATAGAGAGAGAGATAGAGTGTGATAGAGAGTCTAGGAGAGGATTAAAGACAGAAGGAAGAGAAGTGCAAGAAGGTGAGAGAGTACACGTGAAGATTATCGAGAGTGCATGACAATAAGAGAGTTGCAGAGAGCGAGAGGGAAGAGATAGCATATAAGGAGGAGAGGCGAGACAACCAGACGGTGAGAGAGAGAGAGAGAGAGAGAGTTGGAATAGAGAGTGGGCATATGCCAATGAGGTGGAACGAAAGGGGGAGGGGAGCGAGACTGAGAAAGGAAAGGAAAGAGGGATGCCAGAGAAAGAGAGAGATGGCAAAGATAGAGAGAAGCAGCAAGAAACGTAGAAAGAGGAGGCAAAAGCTGCACAGAGCATTCATTCGCAGAACATATTCGCTTCATCCATTAAGTACTCCTTTCCATTCAAAGTATTCTTTTGTTTCGGGGAAAGAGAGATAATGAGAAAGAGAGAGAGTGAAAGGGAGGGAGAGAGAGAGAGTGAGAGAGAGAGGGAGAAAGAGAGAGAGAGAGTTTCCACGGATAAGGTAGTCTTAGGGCCCTTGCCCTGACCACTGTGAGGCTTCCTTCCTATCTCCACCCCCATTTATTCCTTATCACCTCGGCGCAATACGCGGCGTTCCTACTGGATTAGACGCAATCTTCGCTACTCCGCAAAAATCTCTAAACCCAAATCCCTTTGATCCGATTGCCCACTCGCATGCCTTCCGCACTAGAAGATGTCACGAGTGTTCCTTCCACTCATCCTCGCTACCCACCGAAAGAGTTCCAACGACCTTTCCGTGTGCCTCGCGTGATGTGTTTTGGTGTTTTTTCTCTCTGTCCACCTGGTTCTCTCTCTCTCTCTCTCTCTCTGTCTCTCTCTCTCTCTCTCTCTCTCTCTCTCTCGTTCTCATGCCCCTCATTGATGATAAATTCTTAGGGGGATATGCGCTATTTCATTCCGGACTAGGCGACATTAATCACTTTAATCACTTATTGTTAACTATCAACTTCACCCTATTGAAGAACCATTTCATCTGCAGATTTTTTTAAACATCATTTTCTCTTTTTTTAATACTAATTCTCCAGCGCATTCTTGCCGACTTCACATAGGGCTTTTTTAATGCTGGCTACAAAAATTACTCCTTTTCATGAATGACTTTCATTTTTCCCCTTCTCATAAATTAATATAATTTTATTTATTTGCTTCCTAGCTCTTTTTAAGCCCTCTTCGATCCCTACGTCGATAGGCCGCCCCGCAAGCACCCTGAATTTCATCGACGAAGCCTAGCGCTCCTCCGTCTTTACAGCTGCATCGATTGTGGAAGGAGAGAGAGAGAGAGAGAGAGAGAGAGAGAGAGAGAGATGGAGAGGATGAGAGTGAGGGAGAGATAGAGGAGGAAATAGTGAAGGGAGTAGGAGAGAGGAAAAGAGATAGAGAGTTAGAGAGAGAAGAGCATGAGAGAAAGAGAAAGAATCAGATGTAGAAGAGGAAGAGAGTGAGAGAGTTGGAAAGAGAGAGAGAGGAAGATGGACAGAGAGAGAGATAGAAAAAGACAGAACGAGAGAGCCTAGCAACTAGAATCATGATGCCGGCCCAGAAGTAGAGAGTATAGAGCTAGAAGAGCGCGGGGGAGTCCCCCCCCCCCCTACCACCACGGCGACGTCTAAAGGGCGTCTCTACCCCTCTCATACCCCCCCTCCCTCCCCGTTCTCCGTTCCCCTCGCTCCCCGAGACACCCCCGCCCTCCTTGGTCTCGGCGGTTGGCCAGCCCGACGAAGCTCTGACTCGGGGCAACCCAGGGAATAAATGCTGTGCTTGGAATTGGGTTTGGAAAACCAGAGTGGTTTTAGAGGACTTGGGATCCAGAAAGTAAGGTGTGGGGACAAAAAGAATTTTTTCTCGTCAAAATCTGTGTGGGAAATGGCTCCGGGAAGGCCCAAAATCATGCTGGACATTTTAAATGAAAGGATGCTCTTTTAACCCTGTGGCCACCACCACGACGCGGTGATACCTCTTTAGGCCTCTTTATCCCCCCCCCTTTCGCTTCCACCTCAGTCTCTTTGAGACGGATTGATGAGAGAACTCATGACGTCATTCTAAAGGAACATGAAAAGGTTGACATTGCGAAATTGAGTGAAAGAAAGACGCATTGAGGGATTATGACTTATTGTTAGTTATCGCATCATTTAATGTTATACAAAACCTTTCAATGAGTACAGTAACTTTTCTTATTATTAAATATTCGCTTTTACCTCATAATTTTCCGTTCAACATTTTCCTCTAATTTATGTATTTTGTTTCGCGTCGTTTTTTTCTCATGTCGGCGCGCTTTTTCCTAACCCCCAAATGTTGCTAGGAGTTGCAATTATTGTCTGTGTACTTTTAGGCTTTTTTTTACTCGAGTTAGCTAGCGACTTGGCGAAGGAATTGGACAAGGACTCGTCCATTTTTTCTCGCTCTCTTTCTCTACCTCTTTCGCGTTCTCCCGTCTTCTCTCTCGAAGAAGAAGAAAAAGAAGAAGAACTAAGAAGTAAGAAGAACTGAGAGAAGTGACGTCATATAAGGAGAAGGAGAAGAATGGATCTGGACAGAGCAGCCCTGGACGAAAGTCCTTGGAGGCAAGGAGAGCCGGCACAGGTGGGGGAATATGTTTTTTAATTATATATTGTTAGTATATATATTTTATTTTTAATATTTTGTGATGGATTTTTATTTTTAAAAGAGAGAAAACGGCAAAAAAAGTATAAATTGAAAAAAGAAATATGATATCTCGTCCTCATTTTGCTGTGCTTTTATTTCTGTACTGTTTTTGCTGTCTTTTCTCTGGATTTTCGCTCTCTTCCACTCTACCGCTTATCTCTCTCTCTCTCTCTCACTCTCTCTATCTCTCGCTCTACCTCTCCCTCTCGGTGGCGCTCTTTCTCGTTCGCTCTCTCTCTCTCACTCTCTCTATCTCTCTCGCTCCCTTTTGCGCACTCTCTCCCCTGTTCTCACTGACTGAGCGAGAGAGAGAGAGAGAGAGAGAGAGAGAGAAATTGTTAACCGGATGTTTTCATCTGCAACATTTTATTAGTTTTGCGTTCCCATTGGTAAAGTTACCCACACTTTGTTTATGTACTTTATTGTTTCACTTTGCTTCTGTATTTTTCTCTATTTCTTTTTCTGCTCTCTCTTTCTCACACTCTCTCTCTCTCTCTCTCTCTCGTTCATTCTCTACGTCTTTCTATTCCTGTCGCTATATATTCCATGAGCGAATATGGTAAAGGAATGTTTTCTTTCTCTTGTTATTTCAAAGGATTTGCATGATCACCAGCGGTTTTGAGCATCGAGCATTTCTTTTATATTCCTGGATGCCTGAGTCATTTATTTAGATTCCTCATTGCGCAACTTTAGATAAAAAAATACATCATACTTGCATAATAACTTCACCTACATTTTTTTTCTTAATTTTAACTTAAATTAATGTTTATACACCTTTTCGGGGAATGTAATAAAAAATTTAAGTAATAAAAAACATTAATACCTTTAATATTTTACATCAAGCTCAATCAAGCTAGTTTTTTTATTGAGAATTCCTCGTCGAGTTCTATCTCACCCCCCCCCCCTTTCATAATATCATGATTATTGTGATCTACATGCAACATGCACTGCTGAAGCGGCTTGGGTTGAACATTAGATTATGCTTACAATTAATCTTTTTATTCTTGTCTGTTAATTGACATTTGAATTCCAAGCTTTCATGTCCTACCACACTCTTCTCTTGTGTTTTGCAAGGAACACGGTAATTTAAATGAAAAGAATAAACTACCGCGAGATTTTTTTTAGATAACTCTCTACCGTAGTCATAGAGTGATTTGGCCGTCTCTCTCCACTCTCTGCCTCTTTCTCTCTCTCTCTCTCTCTCTCTCTCTCTCTCTCTCTCTCTTTGTCTCTCTCTGTCTCTCTGTGTCCATGGAAGGCCGCGCGAAAAGAGAAGAGGAAGAAATTTTGAGGCAAGAAAAAAAAGTCCTTTTTTTACGAAATCGCCCCCTTTTCATTCACGCACTCGTGCGCTCAACCATACCCGTCTTCGAAGCGATGTGACTGTCTCTTTTTCTTACTTTTTTTCTCCTCTCTCTCTCTATCTCTCATCTCTCTTTCTCTCACTTTTCCGTCCGTTTTTTTTCTTATACTCTCTCATTCCCTCTCACTCATACCCTCTGACAATCACTCCCTATCCCTTTCTCTCTCTCTCTCTTACTATTCCTATTTCTCCGTGTCTCTACCGCAGTCACTCTTCCTTAGCACTTCCCCACTCTCTCCCTCTCTCTTTTTCTCTTTTTTTCTCTCTCTCTTTCTCTCTCTCTCTCTCTTTTCCCCCCTCTTTCTCTCCCTCTTTCTCTCTTTCTTTCTCTTTCTCTCTCTCTCTCTCTCTCTCTCTCTCTCTCTCTCTTCATCTTTCGCCATCCCCTCACGCTGATCGATTCACCAAGCGAGTGCCGCATTTCGGCGACGAGTGAAGAGAAGCAGAGAAAGAAACGAGAGAACGGAGCGCCCCTTCCCAGAGGCCCAGACCCTGTCTTCGACTGCTTTCTCTCTTTCTCTGCCAGTCTCTCTGTTTCTCTCTTTCTCTGCTAGTCTCTCTCTCTCTCTCTCTTTCTCTGCTAGTCTCTCTCTCTCTCTCTCCCTCTCGCCCTTTCGCCCTCTCAGACCACCTCGCACTGCTCCTGCTCCACTTCTTTCCGCTCGCTCTTCTGACCATCTCCCTTTTTTATACGGTGCCTCTCTCGTTGTCGGTACTCTCTCGTTACCTCGTGCTATCTCGCTGTCGGTCTCCCCGCTGTCTGACTCCCTGCCACTCGCATGCTCTCTCTCTCTCGCTCTCTTTCTCCCTCTCTTTCTCCCCCTTATTTCATCTCCCTTCCTTCACAGAGTGATCGTTCGATTTCACCCCCGCGGTCTGCTGCCTCTTCCATCTCCTTGCTGTTTTCACAATCGTCATTTTGTCGCGTATCTCTGTTTCTCTGCTCCTTCCTGACTCTCTCTCTCTCTCACTCTATTTCTGTACTCCCTCTGACTCTCTCCGCATCCGTTTCCACCCATTCCTTTGCAATCGTCGTACCAGCCGATCGCTCTCTGATTCGCGTACAATCTCTCTTTCCCTGCCTGTCTGTTATCTCTCCATCTGCTCTCTCTCTCTCTCCTCTCTTTCTCTGTCTGCCTTCCCTTTGCCATTCCCTCATCCTCCATCGCCTGGTCCAACGACCTGTCTCCGCGGTCCATCGCATCTCCCCACTCTTTTCCTTTCCATCATCTCCTTGTTTTTAGGTCTCTCTCTTCTCTCACCCTTTCTCTCTACCTCTCGCTTTCTCTCTCTCTCTCTCGCTTTCTCTCACCATCTCTCTCTCTCTCTCTCTCTTCTCCCTAAACATCCGTCCACAGTCTGCCTCCCTTCCATCCCTCCATCGGCGGCGCTCCCCTTCACCCGGTCCCCCTTTCTTCCCCGCTCCCTTCCGAGTTTCGTGGGTCCTCGCTGTCTTTGCTCTCTTTCTCTGTCACTCTCACTCTCTCTTTCTCTCTCTCTCTCTCTCTCTCTCTCTGTCTCTCTCTCTCTCTCCTTCCTCTCCCTCCTCTCCCCCCATCAGACTAGAGAGCCAGCAGACCCCAACAGCAGCGGCCTTGCTGCTTGCTGTTGCCCGCGTCTCTCTCTCTCCATCACCTTTTCAACTCCAACACCGATGGATCGGGTTTGATCTTCTTTCTTTTTCCTCTCTTCTTCTTCTTCTAAACTTTTCTTTTCCTTTTCTCCTGTAATTCCTATTTGCCAAAGCCTTTGCCAATCTTCATTTTATTTCTTATGCCTACGTATTTATGTTCATTTTTGGTATAAACCTACTTAAAAAAATGGTTTTGGACTCTATAGTAGTCATGGCTGTTTTACGCTGGACGAAATCTTGAAATATGCTTGAAATAAGGACTTGCTGCTACTGGTACGCCATAATTCTTTCAGTAACTGAAATTCTGTTTCCTTTGAAAAGCTTCAGCTTCAGCTTCTCGCTTTCTTCCTTCTTTCTTCCTTTTTCACCACCACATTTGGCCTCCTTGTGCTACTCGTTTAGCCATCCACTTTCGAAATTGGCCTTGAAATTAGGGATGGATGTTGAAATCGGTGCTCTTGATTCTTCTCTCTGACTCTTCGACTCCATCTACCCATGATGATTTCCCCGTAGTAGTGGACTTCGCACACAAGAGCTGAGTAACGTTTCGTCGACTGACGTAATGTTTCGCAGAGAGTGTAAATAAGTGGCGATGAGAGAGCGAATAGCGTAAATGCTGGCAGAGAGAGAGAGAGAGAGAGAGAGAGAGAGAGAGAGAGCGTGCGACGACAGAGAAAGAGAGAGGAAATGAATAGTATACTGCGCTCACTATACATCGGCTGTTGCGGGCCTGCATTCGCTCGGGCCCGGAGGCATCGATTGCGCTTCGTCCAGTTAGCAAGAAATGTTTACGATTCCTCCGCTTTAGCAAGCTCCCTCTCCTTCTCTCTCTCTCTCCTTCTCTCTCTCTCTCTCTCTCTTTCTCTCCTTCTCTCTCTCACTCTTTCTCTTTCTCCCCTCTCTCTCTCTCTCGTTCACTTTCTCTCCTTCTTCTGTCTCTGGTTCTCTCCGAATTTCTCTGTTTCGCGCTTGCTCTCTAGATATTTCTTTGTTTCTTTTCCCTCCTCCATATTTCGCTGTCTCCTTCGCCTCTTTCTCCCTCTCTCTCTCTCTCTTTCTCTCTCTCTCCTCTCTCTCTCTCTCTCTCTCTCTCTCTCTCTCTCTCTCTCTCTCTCTCTGTCTCTCTCTCTTAGACACCATCCTTGTATTTCAATCTTAATTGCTCAGGCGACAACACATTCTTATTATGGCTGCCTAACCAGCGTCTGCAATTAGTTAAAAAAAACATTTTTAATGAGCACCGTAGACTATTTGGATTTTTCTCTCTTATTTCTGTAGAAAGTATGTTTTATTTTATGAAATAGAAAATTCTGAAATTCAGAATATCCCCGCAGCCGGTTTGCATTGTTTATAGAATGATTTATGGAGGGCATTCACTATTTGATCGTTCGGTTCTTGACTGTTGTAGGCATTATATACGCTTATTAAAGGGCGCTATCTATGAGAAAAGATGTATTGCCGGATTCCGGAACCTGAGCACCCGAGTTTTTATTGCCCCCTGAAATACCCCCACTTTTTTTTAAATAGATTTTGTTTTCTTACGCTGTTCTGGAAGACCATTCCGCAACCCTTTTATTCACTGGTTTTTCTCCTTTTCTTCTTTTCCCCCAAAACCATCATTTATGTGCTAGACTCTTGCATGAACTCGACCTCTTTTCGCTGTATTCAAATTGATTTCTCAATTCCCTTTCTCACAATTCTGAACCACCATTGATAGATATCTTGTCCTTTAATTCTACTTTTTTACGTTTTTACTTTTTTAAACTATACCACTCCGTTCCGGAACATGCTTTTTTTAACCTGGTGTAAAGCGCACCCTGTATAGGTCAGGGTTTCGAGAGAGAGAGAGAGAGAGAGAGAGGAGAGGGAGAGAAAGAAGACTACAGATGGAACCAGAAAATAGGAGACAAAAACGAAGAAAGTCTAAAGTGGGATTCAACTAAAAGAGCGAAGAAATACGACGAATACAAGAAGAACCCTTTGAGAGAAACCGTGTGCTACCGCTTTGAAAGGCGCCTTCCCAGCATCCTTTTCTTTCTCCAATTCATCCTCTCTCTCTCTCTCCCTCTCTTTCTCTCTCTCACTCTCTCCCTCCCTCCCTCACTCTCTCTTTCTCTCTCTCTCCCTCTCATTCTCTCTCTCTCACTCTCAACTCTTTTTTCCGCCGTAGTTTTGCTGGCTACCACAACAGGTAAGAGGGACAACGGTGCAGAACTAGCGAGTCATGCTTCTCTGTTAGGAGAGATTGAGGAAGAGAGTGAGAGAGAAAGAGAGAGAGAGAGAACGAGAGAGGAAAAGGGTAAGAGAGAGAGAGAGAGAGAGAGAAAAGAGTAATGAGGAGATGAGAGGACACACTTCTTCAACCTCCATCCATCCCCCACCCAACTACCCTCCCCATCCTCTCCTTTCGCTTCCACCCTCCCTAACCCTCACTCCTCACACAATGATCAGTCAATCGATAGAGAGGAGTCCCAGAGCAACCGATTTCGGTTGACGTTTTCTCTGCTTCTCTCGCTCTACCTCTCGTTCTCTCTCTCTCTCTTCCCTCTCTCTCTCTCCCTCTCTCCCTCTTTCTGTTCCGCTCTCCCTCTCTCGTTCTCTTCTCTCTCTCTCTCTATCTCTCTCTCTCACCTCCCCACTGTCATCTTCTTTTTCATCTCCTTCTAACGCTACAAATCACTTGCGTTTGCTCTCTCTCTCTCTCATTTCCTTTTTCACTTACTTTGATATTTATGGCCGCTCTACTCTCTTTTACTAACGCACATTCTCACCTTTTCTTCCTCTTCCCAGTGCCCACCGAAAGCATCTAACAGAGACCAGAACGAATTCTTCGCTTTACTCACTTTCTCATCGTTTATCAGTTCCGGTCCACTTCTCACTTTCTGTTCTCTATGCTCTCTCTCTCTCTCTCTCTCTCTCTCTCCCTCTCTCCCTCCCTTCCTCCCTCCCTCCCTAACCGTCTCTATCGCTTTCCGTCTCCGTCGACCGCTAGTCCGCCGTGTCCGTGTGTCTTTTCCACCTTCATCGAACCCCCTCCCTCCGCCCGACCACCAAACCGGTCGCTCCCTCTTTTTCTCTCTCGCTTCTCTCTGACTCGATTTCAACACTCTTTCTCGCATCTCCCTCTCCCTTCCTCTCCCTCTTTCTATTCCTCCTCCCTATCTCTCCCTCTTTCCCTCTGCCTATCTCCGTCGCTTTCTCCCTCTCTCTCCTTCGCTCCCCCTCTCCCTCTCTCTCTCTCTCTCCCTTTCTCTCTCTCTCCTCTCTCTCTCTCCTTCTCCCTCTCCCTCCCCCTCTCCCTCTCCCTCTCCCTCCCCCTCTCACTCCCCCTCTCCCCCCCTGCGCATTCCGACTTTCTTCATGTATCTCTGTGTGCGAGTGTGTATGTGTGTGTCCGAGCCGTGTGATTCGCTTCGCTTCATTGCTTCCTCACTATTCTCTCGCTTTCTTTGCTTTCCGTCTTGTTTGTGTCCCATTCTTTTATCGCTACTTTCTTGCCTGTACTTTATTATGTGTGCTATAATAATTAGAAATATAATTTATAAAATTATTAGAAATATAATTTATAAAATTATTATATCAGTATGCCTTTTAATTTAAAAGTGCCTCCTTGTCTACTGGTCTAGTAGGAGTCAGACACAGTACTGTCAGGACTCGTGCCCCTGTATCAGGGGCGGTCGGGACCTTGGTGGGGACCCCCCACCCAGGTCCATGACCACTTTGGGACCAAGTCCATGACCAGTTTGGGACCAGGTCCATGACCACTATGGGACCAGGTCCATTTGACCAATCGTCAGCATATTTCCAGGCGTGGCCCGGTATGGCAGGCGGCGCCCAAGGATGGGCACATCACTCGCCGCAAGCGGCACAAGCAAGAGGAGGCAGGAATGTCTGGGATCCGAACACACTCGGTTTGAACTTGAACTGTGGTCTTTGATGTTTGGTCATATTTTATATATATATTT